>JAJOOS010022321.1:0-30430 GCA_029582725.1 Solanum chiquidenum | reverse complement strand
TTTGCATCACAAAGTAATATTTTGAGGGTAAAGTAACTACTACCAAGTTGACTCTACTTCTAATTTGAAATTAGAACTCAAGACTCTGGTTAAGGATCTTTTCGTATTTTTTTGTGTCAGTTAAACTTTGTTGTGAGGGCCTTGTTGAATTTTCTTCCCTGAATTTACCACGTGGTGTTTGATCTTGCTTTGGGATTCAACTAATTTGAATTTGCATCACAAAGTAATATTTTGAGGGTAAAGTAACTACTACCAAGTTGACTCTACTTCTAATTTGAAATTAGAACTCAAGACTCTGGTTAAGGATCTTTTCGTATTTTTTTGTGTCAGTTAAACTTTGTTGTGAGGGCCTTGTTGAATTTTCTTCCCTGAATTTACCACGTGGTGTTTGATCTTGCTTTGGGATTCAACTAATTTGAATTTGCATCACAAAGTAATATTTTGAGGGTAAAGTAACTACTACCAAGTTGACTCTACTTCTAATTTGAAATTAGAACTCAAGACTCTGGTTAAGGATCGAAGAATTTTAACTATGATCTTTTTATTTTACAAATTTATGAGTAATTAGACAATTAGTGACCAAATAACAACGTCAATATAATATAATTTCACATCAATAATTAGTAATAACAAGTGATCTCATAAAACAACAAATATAACTAACGACCACACGTGTTATATTTTAGTTATAAGATAAAATCTTAGTAAATTAATATAGACGAATCCATGAAATATTCTTATTTTGTAGAGGTATTATTTAATCGATTTATTAATTTAAAGAGTCTTTTGAGATTCAATGAAAATTAATTTTGATGTAATCAAAATCATTGTGAGCACATAATTTTTTTTATTATACATGAAGTACAATGAATACATCAAAATCATTGTAAATAAATTCATTATACATAATGTACAATGTGTGTGTGATTCATTGTAGTATATTTTTTTGTTAAATAATTCATTGCAAAGTAAATTCAAGAATTCAATTATTCATTGTAAAAATAAATTCATTATACATAATGTTCATTGTTTCATAATAATCAGATATTATTCATTGTATCTTTATTAAAAACATTCAATGTATGATGAAGACAAAATAAATTAAATAACCAAAATAAGAAATTTCTTGAAATCATATTCAAAAATGACTTCTCATTTAAATGTGTCACAAAATCAACAATGACATATCAAATACGTAAATCATTATATGTGAATACAAGAAAAATCATTCGGCATGCACTAAAAAATCCTTACCATCGTGGCAACACAGTAACTTTCAAATGCAATAAGAAAAATAAAAGATGAGCTTCAGCTAGATTTAAATTTTAACAAAAAATAAAATACAATAGAATCATATTTCATTATATTATCTTAGATATATTTATACTTTTAAAGAATCATATTAATTGATAATAAATATTAATAGGATCGTATATTTATAAAAAATATTTTTTTACGTAAATACCCTTAAAATAAATAGGCAAAGTGGAGCCCACAACCAAAACCTTTAAAAGGAAAATTTATCATTGTTTTCCCCCAAATATAAACATTTAGTTTCTTTCCTTGAATGATTTGGACTCTTCTATTTTTGTTCTTCTCAATCTACCGCCTATTCAAGATTTCATATTTAATCTCATATTAGGGTCTCTTGTAGTTACTATTTCACTCCCTTCTAACCGTTTGCAAAAAGGTGCATTCTTTTTTTCTATTTTTGAATTTTTTTAGATAATCAAGAACTGATTTTTATGTTGATTTTGGTATTATTCTAATGTGGGGTTTAGTTTTTATGGCTATTTGTTGAGTTTTGAGTTCTGGGTATTTGATTTTTTGATTTTTTTGTGGTGATCATATGGTTCTTTATGAAGAAAAAGATTCTACTTTGAATATCTTGGTATGGTTCTGTTATGGGGTTTCTTTTTTATGGTAATTTGTTGATTATTGTGTTGTCATGTTAGGTGATATTTTTAAATGATCATGCTTTGTATTATGGGTTTTTTTTTTTGTGGGAATTTGTCAAGTATTGTGTGCTGTGAATTTTTTTTTCTACTGGACTCTAGAACTGATTATGCTGTTGATTTTGGTGTTATTCTGTATATGGGGTTTTCTTTTTTTGGGAATTTTGTCTAGTATTGACTTTAGAATGCTTTGTCATGCTATCTTTAGTATTTTGTTTTGTGAGGGCTTCTTCACTTATGGTATTTCTTTTCCCAAGCTGCTTTATCATGTTTTTCTTTAGTCGAGGGTTTATTGGAAACGACCTCTCTACCTCCCAAGGTAGGGGTAAGGTCTGTGTATGCACTAACCTCCACAGACCCCCCTTGTGTAATTAGATTAGGCATGTTGTTGTCGTCGTCTAGTATTGTCATTGGGGTATTTGAGCTTTTGATGTTTTATGGTATTTTTTGGATACTTGGCTTTGATGAAGTGTTCTTTGCTGTAGTTTTTAGTTATAATTTGTTATGTAGTTTATTCATAGTTGTAATCAATTTTATGTGAATTTGGATCATATAATATAACGTTAAGATATGGAGAATGTTTTTTTGTTTGTCAACATGTTTGTTATTTGTGGAAAGGATTAAGTTTAATAAACTGAGAATAGGATTAATTGGTGGATATAGTTAAGTTCAATTATCGTAGGTTTTTATAGTGATCCTTTCGGTTATTTCTGTCAAATTTAGATGTAATAAACTAGGAAAAGGAAGGTTAAATACTCATCATATACACTTGCTATAGTTACGTGATTTAGCAAGGTGAAATGTATGTTAGTTAACTATTGTTTAGTGCTAAAAACCTATTTACAAACATACGTCATGCATCTATTAGCACACGAGTGTGTGTAATGTTTTGGTTGGATATACTTAATATAGAAATAGGTCCTATACAAATTTGTACATGCTGTAATGCTGACCCTTTTGTTTAGTTGTGGTAGTTTTGGATTTAATGATTGGTAACTGTATTAATAGAGGGAAAACTTACTATCTTTTATGGACAATTATGAGCAATCGAATTTATCTAGCGATGAATAATATGCATGTGTTGTAGATGTTATCATGGTTTTACTTGTCAGCAAGATATGACCCGTTGTTGTGGTTATTGCAGTAGCAAGAACCAAGTCTGTTGTGGATTCATCTTTCCCATACACTACTTGGCGGGTTGGTGTTGCTTAGGTGATTTGCAGCTTACGTTAGCTGCTTTGTTGAACGAAGCACTTTCAAGATCATCTGACTATCCAACATGGTTGGCAGTCCTTTAGGTTGGGAATGTAAAACGGATGGCTCTATCCGTAGTGAAGTTGTGGAAAAGCAGTTAGAAGGCCCACTTTCGACTCCAGTGTCATCTGTTGGGAGATATCCTGTTTTATCTAGCAAGAAGGATGCCCAGATTGTTAAGAAGAATTCATCACTTGCTTTAAACACAAAACTTTTGAGTGGAAAAGAAACTGAAAGTATACGTAAGTTGAGGATCCGTGCTGAGACGAGGATTAAAAGTTCATTTTCCTCTCACACAATTAGCTCTTCCAGAAAAATTAGGACCAAAAAGGAAAAAGGTAAGAGTAAATTTCCTTTCCTTTCAGATTTCTAACATTGATTGCTAGTCAATGTTCATGTCTGGTGCTAGGCAACATACTCAGATATACTTAATGTACTAAGGGTTTATATAATTACCTTTTACGATCAGCGTGAATAATACGTCTTTCTCTCATTTTAGAGAAGCCATATACTTTTGTTGCAACTATTGCTTCATGAGAATTCTAACATTGATTGCTACTGACTGGTCATGCAGTTCAAGTCCAGCAAATCAAGAAGATTTCAGCTCCACCTCCGGTTCCTCCCTGTGCTTTGGCAGGAAAGACAAGGCTTCCGACCTTCATCAGGCAGTCTAAATCATCTACAAGTACCGAGGAGCCTTCAGGAATTAGTGAGACATACTTAGGATGTGAAGAGCCCATCCATCATATTGCTTGGGAAGGTATGTCCAAGATTTTCCCTCCTCAATCTTGTAAATGCTATAGACAGTTTGTAAAGAGATTTTTAGGGACCAAAAAGGCTTACAGAATCGTGCAATCCTAAAGCTACTCATTGTTAGATATCCTAAACTCCGTCATACTATAGATGATATGGCATGTTGATTTGCTTAATGTTTCTGGGATATGCACAACAAGCACAGCAATTTCAATGACATGATCCTTGTGCTGTGCCCGTCTAAGGATAACATTTAACGGCAAAAGGCAGTGTCACCAGCATATGCATTGCAGATGTTTATAGGTGCAAGTTTCTGTTCTCTGCTTTAGTGGAATAGCTGACCAATAGTTTGTAAATTGCAGGTTCGGATGAAAATTTTCATTCTTGGAGAGTCACTTGCCCAATATGCGAAAATGATCTGTGCGACATGCCTGATGAATATGCAGATGCATATGCATACGCGGATGAATATAATGACGATGTTGTGCCTTCCGTTCTCCCAAGTGTTGCTATTTTGTCATGTGGGCACTCTTTTCACGCCGTATGCTTGGAGGGCATTACCCCTGAGGAGAACTCTAGTGATCCTCCTTGCTTTTTTTGTCTCAGTTGCATGTCTTAAGCCTCAATCAATTTGTTGAGGGCATTCTTGGAGCAGCTTGAAGTGATTTTACTAGCTGTACAGATCCCTTTATAGTTCAACTTCAACTGCTCATTTTGTTCACATATTTATGTTTTTTTGTCAATTTAGCAATACAAGTTTTCTGAGACTAAGTTTTCAATGTTATTTGTGATGGACCAAATCTAGTTTCAGTATTCTGCATATCGCTCATGCCAGTCGATCGTTTTTCAAAATATTCATGGGCTAATACACATGAAAAGCTTCGATAATCATGAATACCCATTTCTGGACCCTAAAATGGTAAACTAAGAGATGTCAGTTATGAATAAATAGTAGGTATTGCTTGCCAAAATGTTTGTGATGGATTGAGCTCACACAAAGTCTGTCAGATATATTTCTGAAAATTCATGGACTAATACATATGAAAATTTGAGATAATCCTAAATTGTTATTTCGTGGCACAAAAACTCCAAAAAAGAGTGGTCCGCTATTTGAAAACAATGTGTCTGATTTAATAGGTTATTGTCAATGGACACACAAAATTTGACCTCAAACAAAGTCGGTCACAACTCACATATATTATGAAAATTCATGGACTTAATATACACGAAAAACCTTGATAATCCCGAATTCCTATTTCGTAACACATAAACTCCAAGAAAAAAAAAGTGATGTAAGCCTTTCAAAATCAATGAATTACTTAATAGATTGTTACAAATGGTTTAACAAAATTTGAGCTCAAATGGACTCGATCACACATATTTCAGAAAATTAATTGACTAATACACACGAAAATTGAGATAATTCAGAATTTCGATTTCGTGACACAAACTCCAAAATAAGTGATGTTTGCCTTTTGAAAACAATGAATATCATTTAATAAGTTGTGTTAATGAATCCATAAAGTTTAAGCTTAAGCGGAATCAACTAGAAATATTCTAGAAAATTCATGGACTAATTAATTAATGCACACAAAAACTTAGATAAACCCGAATTTCTAATCTTGAAACATAAATTCTTAAAAAATGATGTATGCCTTTCAAAAACAATTAGTATCGTTTAATATATTGTTACCAGTGGACCCACAAAATTTGAGCGTAAACGAAGTCGGTCATACATATTTTGAAAATTCATGGACTTATACACACAAAAACTGTGATAAATGTGAATTCATGCATCGTGACTCATAAACTTAAAAAAAGTGGTATACACCTTTCGAAAATAATGTGTGTATCATTTAATAGGTCTTCGCCAATGGACACACAAAATTTGACCTCAAACAAAGTCGGTCACATATATTATGAAAATTCATGGGGTTAATATACATGAAAAACCTTGATAATCTTGAATTTCTATTTTGTAACATATAAACTCCAAAAAAAGTGATTTAACCCTTTCAAAATCAATGAATTACTTAATAGGTCGTCAGAAATAGATCAACAAAATTTGAACTCAAATGAACTCGATCACACATATTTCAGAAAATTAATTGACTAATATACACGAAAATTAAGATAATCTAGAATTTCTATTTCGTGACACATAAACTCCAAAATAAGCGACGTTTACCTTTTGAAAATAATGAGTGTCATTTAATAAGTTTTCGCCAATGGATCCATAAAATTTAAGTTCAAGCAGAGTCAGTCACACATATTATGAAAAATTCATGGACTAATCAATGCACACAAAACCCCTAGATAATCTTGAATTTCTAATCTTGAAACATATATTCTTAAAAAATAGTGTATGCCTTTCGAAAATAATAATTATCATTTAATATATCATTACCAATAGACCCACAAAAAATGAGCTTAAATGAAGTCGGTCACACATATTTTAAAAATTCATAGAGTTATACACACGAAAACTGTGATAATTGTGAATTCATGCATCGTAACTCATAAACTTCAAAAAAATAGGTATATACCTAATGTGTGTATCATTTAATAAGTCATTAACAATGGAACAAAAAAAATTGAGCTTTAGCAGAGCCAATCACACATAATTTTTGAAAAAATCATATACTAATACACATGAAAAATTAAGATAATCCAAAACTCATAAATTTAAAAAAAGATGACAACCTTTTGAAGATAATGTGTGTCATTTAATAGGTCGTCACCAGTGAACCCAATTTGAGCTCAATTGAAGTCATTCACACATATTTCAGAAATTCATGAACTTAAATAGATGAAAATTTGAGATAATTCTAAATTTCTATTTCGTGAAACATAAACTCCATAAACAGCGACACATGTCTTTCAAAAATATGTGTATCATTTTAATAGGTTGTCATTAATGAATTCATAAAATTTGAGCCTAAACGGAGTCAGCCGTATGTATTACTAATAATTCATGAATTTATACACACGAAAAATTTAAATTATCGTGAATTTTTATTTCGTGACACAAACTCCTAAAAGATCGACTTACACATTCAATAATAATGAGTATTATTTAATGGGTTGTCACCATTGGACCCACAAAATTTGAGTACAGATAGGATCGGTCATACATATTTCAAAAAGTTCATGAACTAATACACACAAAAAACTAAAATAATCATAAATTCCTATTTCCTGACATATAAACTCCACATTTCGTAATTAATATGTATCATTTAATAGGTTTTTATCAATGGACCCACAAATTTGAACTCAAATGGAGTCACGTTTAATTCGGAAAGTTCATGGACTAATACACATGAAATGTTGAGATAATCTAAAACTCCTATCTCGTAACACATTAACTTCAAAAAAGTGACTTTTGCCATTTGAAAATAACGAGAATCATTTAATAGGTCATTCTCAAAAGCCCACAAAATTTAAGCTCAAACGAATTCAATACACATGAAAATTGAGATAATCGTGGGGTCCTATTTTGTGATAGATAAATACCAAAAAAGAAACATCCATCTTTCAAAAACAATGAGCATCATTTAAAAGGTAGAAACCAAAGGACCAATAAATTTTGGCTCAAACAGCGTCGTCACATATTCTAGAAAATTTATGAACTAATAAACACAAAAAATTGAGATAATTCTAAATTTCTATTTCATGATACATAAACTCCAAAATAGGTTGTCAATACATACGCTCAAATGATGGCGGTCACACATATTTTAAAAAATTCATAGACTAATATACACAAAAAATTGGAATAATCATAATTTTTTACTTCAGGAACATAAACTCCAAAAAAAATAAAAAATATATACACCTTTCAAAAACAATAAGTATCATTTAATATGTCATCGACAATGGACCTATAAAATTTGACCTCAAATGAAATTGGTTATACATATTTCAAAAAATCATGGACTAATATACATGAAAAATTGAGATTATCTTGAACTCATGTTTCATAACACATAAAATCCAAAAAAGTAGTGTTTGCCTTTCGATGGAGTCGGCTACGTAATTCAAAAAATTCATGAACTAATACACACGAAAAACTGAGATAATTTTGAATCTATTCTATTACATCTTAACTTACAAAAAAGAAAAAGTGACGCCCTCCTTTAGAAAATAATGAGTATCATTTAATAGATCGTTGTCAATGATCCCACAAAATTTGAGCTCAAACGAAATTAATCACCCATATTATAGACAAATCATGGACTAATACAAATGAAAATTCTAGATTATCGTAAATTTTTGTTTTGTGATACATAATACAAAAAAGTGATGTACAAATACATTGACTATTATTTTATTAGTTATCACCTATAGACCCAAAAAATTTAATCTCAAACTGAATCGATCACACATATTTAAAAAAATTCATGGACTAATATACACCAAAAGTTGAGATAATCCTTAATAGTTATTCAACACATAAACTCCAAAAAGAAAGTGTTGCTTGCATTTTGAAAATAATGAGTATCATTTAATTGGTAGCCATCAATGACCCACAAAACTTAAGTTCAAAAGAAGTTGATCACACATATTTTGAAAAAATCATGAACTAATACATAAGAAAATCGTAGGTGATCTTGAATTCCAATTTCGTGATACATAAACTAGTTAAAAAGTGGTATACACCTTCCAAAAATAACAAGTATTATTTAATAGGTCATCATCAATGGACTCGTAAAATTTGAGCTCAAACAGAGTCGATTACACATATTTTGAATAAATCATAGACTAATACACACAAAAAACCTAGATAATCACGAATTCTTGTTTTTTGAAATATAAATTCTATAAAAGTGATGTATGCCTTTCAAAAATAATGAATATCATTTAATATGTCATCACCAATAGATCCATAAAATTTGAGTTCAAACAGAGCCGATCACATATATTCCAAAACAAATTATGAACAAATACACACAAAAATCGAAATAATACAAAAATTCTAATTTCCTGACCACCCCCCCCCCCCAAAAAAAAAAACATCGAGCACACATATTTCGAAACATACATGACCAAACACACGCCAATCAAAATTCATCAACCAAATTTAGAAATTGATATATACTAATACACAAAAAATGTTTATAACAATAAATTTGTGTTTCATCGCGAAAATGACTTGTCTAATTAGTATGATGGAAATAAACATAGTTAGATTATATGAACCAAACTATGCATCACTAAATTTATTTGTTACGTTAAAATACTTATTATCAGTTTCAACACTTCTATTCAAACATATAATAGTGCATCTACAAAATCAAGTCCAACACTTGATTATTTTTTTTTGATAGACACTTAAAAAATATTTTTAAACACTTGATACTCATCAATTACTTTTAATCAACTAATCCAAGGTGTTGTTAATCTAATCAGTCTCAAAGTAAAGAAATATTCAACAAATTAAAACTTTTAGGAACAATAATCCCAATGGGAACTTAACCTTGAATTGGGACAATGACATTGATTTATATTAATTAACCTAACCCCTGTACAAACAATATAATGTTATGCTCTTCAGCCAGAGGTGAAAAACATTAATCTTACTACTACATAGTTCTACAGACAGAAATTTCACCAATTATCAAAGAATCTTCAAATCCCAGTTTTTCTCCATGTATAACGTCCTCCGAATCCCGAGGTGTGCTTGCATCAGGACCACAACAAATAGGCAAAACCCAAATGGTTTCCTGGGGACTATAGCCTAGAACTTCAGTACATTCTCAAGAAAAGAACGGCTACCTGGATTGGTTTTCATCATCTTCAACAATGTTGAATAGGAACTTTGGAAGGGATGCAATACGAGGAAGATGAAGGAGCAAGTCGCCAAAGGAGTCTATCCTTGGAATACTTGGTGTCAGTTTACCACCAACAAAATCCTTGGCGTTCTCTTCGTTATTTCCCTTGTTCTCACATGCAGAAGAGCTACAAGCATCGTTAGATTGAACAGGTTTTTGCAGATGATTTTCTCCATTTAAATGGGGCTCGTGAGATGCAATAGGATCCTGCAAGAGGCAGCACAGAGAATTGACTTTCTTCATGAGAGATTTCTCGTCTGAAGCTGGTGTACATTGAGTGTCACTCAACCACATCTGTGCAATGTCCTCCAGCATGCCCTTGCATTCTAAGGCCTCATCAGACTGCAAACTTCCAGAATTAATCTGTTGTGAAATGCAGATTTCAATGTGGTTAACAAGATCAGTCATAGACATTGATGGCCGGAGTCCTGGCACCTTCAATTGCTCCAAGTTTTGCATCCTGTTAGAATCATACCCTATGCTGTTTGCATTGTCCCCAACAGCATGTGTATCCATCACTGAAGATCAGAAGAAAAGAATCGGTGACAACTTTGGCATAGCAGCTTTCATCATACAGAAGTAATCTACTACTGAATGTTAAGTGTAAATACAAACTCAGTATCAAAAAACTTAGTATTCGAACATCATCAACTTCAACAGATGTGGAAAGGGCATACCATGAAATGCTAGCTATCTAATTTCATTTATTATCTAAATTCTAAACCTATGTTTAGCAAAAGCTATGAAACTTTGGATCAATCCAGACCGAGAAGCTACAAATTGTAGGGAAGCGCCAACATCAACAAATTGGAAAAGGCACATGGATTGTCACCTATCTTATTTTATTTGATAGTCTAATTACTGAAGTCTGAACTATATGCAACTTCTGATCAATCCTGACCCAGACACTCCAAATTGTAGGAATGACAAAGAAGTTTTAAACATAACCATACAATTCATGAACTTAAAGATGAAAGTGAAATTTCACCAAAGATATCAAAACCCAATATTCAATCAGAAAGATAAATTTATATCCATGTTTAAAGACAACAGATTATCTTACCCATCTCTCACCTCAGGAGCAGAAATTAGACAAATATAAACAGCGGAAAAGAAGATGGCACAAGTAGTCCACGAAGAAAGACTACATAGCGAAGAGTTGAGAAAAAAGGGGCTTAAGATGGAAATGGAATGATGGCACTAAACATGGTAGGGGTGGAGGAAAAGAGTTATGAAAGCCCAAGCACACAACTAATTATCAAATGTATGCATGTAAAATAGCCAGTATATAGAACATATATACCAGATTAAGAGGCAATAGAAGATGTGTATTGTACAAATCTTAAATTATAGCACACGACCACTAATATAAAATCCTTTTTTGTTAGCTTTTGCCTTCTTTTCCCACACTTTTTCTCGATTGCTGTACATTTTCCAGAATGATGCCTATCAAGGTTCTAGAGCTTAGAATAGACAATCTACGCACGGAATATTAAGAGCAGACAGGAAGAACTACTTACCTGAGCTTGGAGAAGGGGCATCCCTAGACAAATGTTCAGGGGCTGCACCAAGGAGATCAGGTTGTTCAAAAGACACTGAAGATGACTGCGCCGCAGCAGGTGATGCTGCATCTTGGATGCTTGATAGTGGGGAACCCTTACCAGAACCGACTGGATCTAAGCCATGGTCGTTCAATTCATCAAGATTTTCAAACACAGTAGCTTTTGTATCAAAATATGGAGATTCCAAGGCCAATTCAGGCTGTTTGCTCAGAGAATTGAGTCGCACATCACATTGGATCAGTTTTTCATAATGCTTATTCAAGACACCGAGTGGACACTGTAGAAAGTGTTGCCTATACAGATCAAAAGAGTTATTTATCACCAACAGCATTAGAAGCTAAACTACTGAACTATGGAATACATAAGGTGATTCAGTTATTCAATATTTGGTGCATTTTTAAGGTGGGAATCACACCCCATTGCTGATCTGGTTCCTCGATATATTGGTAAACATTCAAGTGCTTAGGAGCCAAAATTCATAAGTTGATGACCCCTAACTTATTGCTTTTCAGCTTATAAGCACTTTCAATTAGACCAAGTATTTTACTATCTAATACCTAATCCTCAAAATTCTCTTCTAAGAATTTTAACTCACAACTCCCTCTTCGTTCAATTGATACTTTTTTAGTTTACATTTTTTGTAAATAATGTTAAGGACATACTCCGTCCATCCCAATTTATGTGATGTTGTTTGTCTGGGTATAAAGTTACAGAAATAGAAGACTATTGAAATTTGTGGTCTAAAATAAGTCATAGATATTAGTCTCGCTCTAAATCATCTCATAGAGGGTAAGATGGGTGTTCTAAAGTTAAATTGTTACTAAATACAGAAAAAATCATTTTAAACTAACTAAAAAGGAAAGGGAGACATAAATTTGGGACTTAGGAGTATTTGCCATTTTAACCCCAAAAAAATTATATCACACTTCTTTTACCAAATATATCAACGACTAATTATCAGTTTCAACACTTCAACTCAAACACGTAACTGCTTATTTACAAAATCAGTTTCAACACCAAAAAGTGGTTTTCAACACTTAAGGTTATTGAATACTTTAAATCAGCTAATCCAAATGAGCTCTTAGTCTAGTTATCACTCCATAATGCCTAATGTTATTTAAATTTTGTTGTTCCTACTCCCATAATAGAAGGAGACTTGTTTAATCTTGGAGAAACTTTCACATTTTTTTTAATGAAGTAGTAGTATGTTTCATTATTATTTTTGATGAAGTGAAGTATGTTTCATTAAAAAGCATCAAGGGGATGCAAAGTTACAAGGAGCATAGTTACAAGTAACAGAACAATAAAAAGGAGTATTTCTCGCATTGTTGAATAGTTTCTCTGATTGTTGGAAAAACAAGAGGAAAACAGAGCAGTGAATGTTCTTTATTTATGAAAAATACAAGTATGGCTTGAGTTAGGAAGAATTTTTTGAATATAAGAACTTGTTGGATTTGCATAGTCCAAATGCAATCAGTTTGGTGTCTTTTTGGACTATGAGCCACACTTGCACCGATAAAATACGACTCACAAAATAATTGATGAAATATAATATTCTATGAACCAATAGTTCAAATTGTAAGTCAGCGATTTCACCAATCACATTTTGTGTTAGTAAGATAGGATATTTCAAAAAATTAGTCATTGGACAAATGTCAAAAGTATGTTAGCTTGTGAATTTATCTCAAAAAAAAAAATGTTAGCTTGTGGATTAGTCATTGGAAACTTGTCTTGATTTTGACAAATATCCTCAACTTTTGTCGAAAATGTCGCGAATGTAATGTTTTGGGGATCAGTCATTAGTCATAGGATACTTGTCACATCCTCGATGACCACATTCTCTACACCTACAAATACCCTATCATGTACTCGCCATTTCAGTGCCAGAAGTTAAGTCTAATTATCACTCCATCAGACCAACTCTCTTCCATAACTTGATGAGTTTGTTATTTAAAGTTTATCGTTCCTGCTCCTCTAGTAGAAAAAGGCTTGTTTAATCCTGGAAAACTCACACGGTTGAAATAGTTTCTTAAGACAATCGATTGCACAATATTTTTTTCAAATCCTAGTGACGACAAAAACACTAAGTGATTTCTTCACATTTGTCTAAACCCTTGTAGAAAGGAGGTAGAACTATAAATCAAGGTGCGTGGATGCGCACAAGCTAGCCCGCACACCACAATTATAAAAAAGTGCAGTGCACAACTCAAGCCATACTTATATTTACTCATATATAAATAACATTAATTGTCCTATTTTCCCCTTGTATCATTCCATCATACCTACTATTTTTCATAACTTGCTCATTTTATTATTTACATTTTATTTTACCTGCACCTTCTGATAGAGGGAGTTTTTTAATCCTTGGGAAACTTTTTTTTTCCTTGGATAAATAATCTAGAAGGTCCAATCCCAAAACCCGAAAAAAGATTGCCCACTTGGAGATGGTCTAACATGATGAAATTAATCTTGAAGGTGGTTAGTACACATGTATCCAGCATGTGAATAAAACAACATTTATTTAGGGACTAAATAAGTATCCTACAGTCGAGATAATACAAAATATTATTGGTCATTTCTTAACAGAAGTAAAGATTATTTACCTGTTCAAGCTAGCCTGTCCACCAGTGAAATCTGAAGTCGCTTGCCATAGAGTATGTTTTCTGGGTTGTGGATTTGTCTCCTTGAAGAAAAGGGGCTGACGAGCCAACTGAATCACAGAAAACCATAAACTACAAACTGAAGATAACACTACAATTTCTTACAAAACAAAAGAAGAACTATAGTGCCAGTAAAACTAGAGTACCAGAATAATTGTTCTTTCAAACATTTACGATGTTTCAATTCACAGGATGAAGTAGTTTCGCTTTGGGAGGTTCTTTTATAGGACTTCATCAATAACTTCTTACGTAGGAAAAAGAAGTATTCAATATAGTGAGATTTGACCTTATACCTATCTGTTTGGTGCTGCTAATAAAAAAAAACTTATACTAAGGCACTTAAGAAATTAGTTTAGAGAGAGCCCCCAAAAGCATGGCCTAGTGGTCAATGAAGTGGGGAAGTCATGAGGTCCTTTCAAATCCCCGAGGAGACAAAAAACACTAGGTGATTGCTTCCCATATGCCCAAAGGCTTGGGGAAGAGTTGTCCAATAATTGTGCTGGTAGGAGTTAGTAGATTCCCTTAGATTTAGTCGAGGTGCACCCGAGCTGGCCCTGGACACCACTGTCATTAAGAAAAAAAAAGGTTGGAAACTTATGCCTTACCACAAGAGTCAAACTGCCTGGACCATTCTCTGGACAGCTCGCCTTCAGCCCCATGATATCTGACCATTGAATCTCAATTTTACTCTTGAGCCCACCTTCAAGAATTTCCCAAACAAGCTTATGCTTAGCAAAGTAACACTTTGCCACCAAATCACCTTCATATCTAGATGCATACTAAAACGAAATAGAAAAATTAGCCAAAAGAAAATTATTCACAGATAATCTAATAACAAGGCATAAAGTTCAAGGCAATTACTTCCCAAGACCCTATCCTTAGAAGTGATCCCGAAAAATTTGACGCCTTCAGCTTGTCAGTTGCTACTGAAGTGGAAGCACCCTTTGTTCCCGTATTGCTTACAGAAGTAGGGTTTTCAGGTGCAATGGAGGAAGCATTGTTTTGTGACAGCCTCATCGTGATTAAATCTAACAAAGATGGACTCTTTCTCAATCTCAGACCTAAAGGACTTGGTTCATCAAGTGGATTGTATTCTGGGGGAGGAACTGGGAATTCATCATTTCCACCATCCCACTGTTTAAAAAGCAGGAGATGAAGATAAGTAGCTGAAAATTGGAGTCCCTCGGTCACAAGTCAAACACAAATAAAAAACAAGAACAAAATAATAACCAGGAGACCAACTTAGCAAAATCTGAAAACAAGCTTAAAAGGTCATGGAAACTTGGATAACAACTTCATAAAAAAGATGAACACTCTTCTTTCAGCTGGTTACGCCCCCCGCCCCCCCCCAAAAGGTCTGTAGCCCCATAGAGATAAATTCTGTTGCATTTACTATAAAGTAGCTAAGGTTTTATTCTCAATTCAAATACTAGACATCCTGAAAGAGTGGAGTATGGTCATCAATATGAGCTTTCACCATCCAACAAGCAGGAACTTATGTATCTCAACAAGACATTAATAGCAGAACAGGTCCAGTAATCCAAATATGTCGGTGCCGATTTAACCACTTGCTTATTTCATTAACAGTTGCTTAACATATTGGATAATGGTGGAGACTCTTTCCCAAACCAAAAAGTCATTGATCAGGCATATTTAACAGTAAAGCATGAAATCATATTCTTCCCCATCTGAAACATAAAAACTCCAAAAAATAATGAGGGAATAATAGCTAAATTCTTAACCAAAAACCTATGAGCTACCCTCTAAAATTCATGCCTTCCATAATTCAATCTTGAAGTCGCGTCTTTGCTGGAACTCAAATAAAGTACTCACTCCATTCACTTTTATTTGTCTGCTATACAATATAATTTCACTTTTACTTGTCACTTCTAGTTAGCATATCAAGAGTGAAACATATTTTTTTTCATGTGTTACCCTTAGCATTAATTATTTATTTTCCAAATCATTTCCCAATACCTAAGACTAAATATCAACTAATATGGGTATTATAGTAAAATATCCATATCAATCATTGTTTCTCCTAGTGCAAAGTCCAATCTCGACTAGTAAAATTGAATGGAGGGAGTACTTTCAAATTGCTCTTTGCCAAAAGATCTCCTTTGACTTGGTGAAATATCAAAACATGATGGTCAATAAAAGAGTCTCCTCTTTTTCCCTTCTTTTTTTTCTGTGGTTCAGGCAATGCATATAGCTCAGAAATGTGCAGCCACCACAAACAAAAACAGTTGCACAATTATCCTGTTCATTATTTCTTACAAGAATCCATTGCTAAAAGAATGTAAAACAGGTCATACTAATACGAACCAAAAAGATCCTATACCCAAAACCAAACAGACTCATTCTACATTCAATAGTTGAACTTCAAATCAAATTACTACTAATAAATCCAAGGACGCGGCCTTTTGGTTGGGCTGAGAACCATGAAATTCTCCCCGCAAAGACAAAAAAGCTAGGCTATTTCTTCCCATTTGTCCTAGTCTTGGCGCAATCTGATCCGAATATCACAGTTATCAAGATAAAGAAAATCAAACTACTACTAATTCGCCATGCAGTCTAAACAGATCAACTAGAAAACACCCAACAAATTTTATCAACTCTCATAACTTCACAAAAACAATCAGAACTATTTCCTCATCTAAAATCACTCTCTTCCAAGCCACATTTCCAAGTCAAAATAACAAGAATACACAATAACACCAAACACCAATAAACAACATACCCAGTGTAATCCCACAAGTGTAATCCAGAGAGAATAGAGTCTACGCAGACCTTAACCAGGCTCAAAAACATCAATAAACTAAACTACAAATACTTCCGATCCAGTAAAAAAAACAAAACCTGATTAAAGCTTGAAGAAGCAGAAGAAGACTTTGATCGTTTAGCGAGGGGACCATGTTCATCTTCAAGAGGATCCTCAACCTCAAATTTCACCGGAAACGACGCCATTCCCGACGACATCATCAACTCAACCATTAAAATCCCAAAAAATCCAAAATAAATCCCCAAAAAATGGATTTTGCTTGAAAACGAAATTGAGATTCAAAGAATTCGAATCGAGGCCTAGGATTTTTTGGATTTGAATAATAAAATTGAAGAATCCAAAAACCCTAGGATTCAGAGAATTTGGGGATTTTTCTTTTTCTTAATGCGGCTATAAAAAATGGATTATATACAAATGGCGAAAATATATAAACAAAGAAAACGAAGTCCAATAATTGACTCACACCTGAGGAAATGACTATTATGCCCTTGGAGGATCCGATATGCACTTGAAATTGTAAAAATCAGGTCATATTTTTTGGGTCGTAAATCATAAAATCGGGTCATGTTTTTCGGGCCGTGCCGGCTAGTTAGCTATTTTTGGGTTTTTTACGTGAGTCTGAAGACTTAGAGTGTTAGTGTACATAATTTCTATTCTTACTTTTGAGAAGATAAAAAAGGTTATTTCTGATAGATTTCCAACCAAACGAATGATGAAAAAGAGTAAAAGAAACAATAAAAAAGTAAGTAGTGAAGCTAAAGAATAATCGATAATAATAGAAATCTAAAAATAAAAGAAAAATACTAAAACAAATAAATGTGATCCAAGTGGTTGGCGGAGCCACGTTATATTTCCTCGGAAAAGTATGTTGTTTAATTAGGTTAAAATTTAAGTTTTAAGTATGTATATATTATATGTTGATGTTTTTCTTATTTTTCACGTGATTTTTACACCTTTTAATAAAAAAAATTAGTCCTGATAAATTCATAATTTTAAACATGCAATGCGTTCGATATTAGGAACCTGCAAATCTTTTAATACTTGAGAATTGAGATGACATAAATAAGGATATCAAATGGGATAAAATATTCAATCTGATCAATCCAAAATTTTATATCGAGATTATTATCTTTATTCTAGTATTAAACGACAAAAATTAAAGTCATTCAAATAATGGACATTCTTGTAAATTCACCTTATATTAAATATGTATGCACGTGACAGGTGGGCATAGAAATTGGGGTCCACAATCTTGGTTGGTGGATCACACGTGTCACTACTTTACACGTTTTCAATTATATTTTTGGTTAATTAAACAAAATCAAATTTGTTTATGTTAAATAGATTTTCTATAATGACATCTCATTATAACTTCTATAATGACATCTCATTATATATAATAGCTAAAGAATGTGAGAATAAATAATATTGTTATAAAGAAATTTCACCATATTACTATTTAATCTTGAGTAACTTTATTTTTGTTATTATTTGGGTCTAATTTTATTTCTTCTTTTAGGAAAAAAACATATATTTGTTTTTGATTCTTAATGAAATTGTAACATAAAGTATGACGCACATATAGTATTGAAATTGTTATATTAATTGAAAAACATAATCATAATTTCATATAAATTAAGAATATCAGTTAAATGCTAATAAAATACGTAAAAAGAAGGTGTGTATTTTTACTTCTCATAGCAACGCGCAACTAGAGAGGGATTAGGTTGAGTCTTTCTCTCTTTTTAGCTTACGACAGCTAGCCTTTTATGGAAAACATCTTAAGTTGAGTCATAAAATGAGATATAACCTCATATTTATAGGCTAAAAGGCCTTAATCTAATAGGTCTTCTCATTACGTATTCATTGATTTCTAACATTAAACTATTATTGGCTCATACCGATTACATGAAAAGATATAGGTTCATATGAAATTCACATAAATACATGATATGTGTTTTGTCCATCAACTATTAACATTCAACATGTGTTTACTTAAATATAATAATAAAATAATACTCATTAAATTCACAATTAATAAATAATTCTAATGACGATAATATGAAAAGATCTAAAATATAATTGACTGTAAAATTAGAGCAATTTTGGACACTTTCCCTTTACTAAAAAAATGTATTATTTCTTTTATTTTTATGTCACTTTCCATTTGAGTAATGAATTGACAGTTAGTTAGTGACTCCTTTTTTGCAATTATGATTGTTTTATATTTAATTATTTTTTCATTTTTGTAAAAAGAAAGTGTATGGACCCCAAAAAGAATTGTATCACTTTCAACTAATGGGGATTTATAATTAGATTCTCCTAACTTTCTTAATAATAATTTTTATATATATGGAGTCAATAAATATAAAGATAAAGAATATATAAAAAGTCACATTTAACTAAAAGGCACTATCCAAAGTAAGCATTTGGATAATTTGGATGATGATGTAGCATTTTTTTCTTCGATTTTCGCATTAGTTCGTTGTTGTTAGTTTATTTTTTTCATATGTTATGTATAGCTTTTACTCTATTTTATTGATTTTATTTGCAAATTCCTCTTTTCAAATTGTTCTCTGAAATGCTTTATTTATGCAGAGAGTCTATCAAAATCATAGCATTTTATTTTTACAAGATAGGGTTAAGTTACGTTTACCCTTCTCAAGCCCCACTATAAGCCTATAATGGACACCTAAACAAACAACTAACAAGGGGACAAGTTAATAAATTTACAGTATCAAAGAAACTAGACTTCTTACATTGATAATCAATAAATCTCTGAGGGCTAGCGGTGCATGATTCGAAACTCATTACGTGCGTCTAATGGCACAAATATGAATCCTTATCATTATAGTAATCTTGCATAAATATAAGAACGCAAAGAATAGTCTATCAATACAAGTATCAAACACCGAAAAAGAAGAAGAAAAAAAGGAGGAGAATGACTACCATGGAAGGCAAGTTAAGAAAATAGAAGCAAACTTGCACAAAAAACTTACAAATTGACCATTATAAGTTGATGTTGAAGAGTTTATAGTAAAACTTACAAGGGAAAAAAGAAACAGAATTTACTGGTGCTTAACAAGTCTAAATGATATGAAAAATCATTAGTACAAAGAACTTCAGATGGATTAAAGTTGGAGAAGTGTATCAAGCAATGGTGTTTCTTCATCCTCTACACAAAAAGAGAGAATCCCGTCGGGTTCTGGCAACTTGATGAAGAGTATGTTTCTAACTGCAGCTCGACCTACTTGGCTCGGTTTACCTTCAAGTAAGGCAATGCACCAATTACATTGTTGTAATCGCTGCGGTCAACTTGTACCTGTGTAACACAAACATCATATGATGAGTCATCTAATATTGAAGAAATTGTACTACAAATCTTACGCCAAAAATTAGAGAGTTCATTCGCCAGAAAGTACACACGCGTTCATCCTCGAGGTTTTTGGCTTCAAGTTGTATCTGTTTATCTTCTATTCCCTTAGACCATCACTCATTTTATATTGCAATAAGAATAGCCTTTCAATACTTACGCATTGATCTTAGGAAGATAGTTGGTAGTTGGTAGCAAAGTAGCAACAAACTATTATTTTTGGATAATCGTGGTGTTTGGGCTAGCTTGCCCACACCTTGACTAATTCCACAGGGTACCATTAAAGTAGCAATAGACTTCTTGGTTTGTTGCAGGACATGTTGGTGAATTGCATAATCATAATGCAGCTGGAAAGGATTGACTGAATTGACAAGAGTGACAACTTTTTCATATAGGCAAGCAATTCTTTAGCTAACAAGTGACAAGGCATGAGTGAGATTCGGCTGGTGGTATCATAAATATGAGCAGATAAGTGGTGCAAATTTCAATGAAACTGTGAAGGAAAAGGCAATGCATAGGTAGGGTAGTGGGAGAACCTGCAGATATGGATGAATCGAACACCATTTGAGAACATCTTTATCGAAAACAAGTGGTTTTATTAGAGACATGGAAAGTAAAGGTAAAGGGTGCCAACGGGGGCTTCTTTGCCATTTCTAGAAAGTGACGTGCAATAAAATTACACAATCCCAAAATGCACAATGGAAGAAAATACAATCATTTAGATTGCATCAAAGAAGCCAAAAACTGGAGCTAGACTCGGTATGACTATGACAAGAAATAAACATCATTGTGTTGGCCGTTGGGCTGTATAAGTAATTAACTTGTACTTGACAGCACGCTTACAGGACTGCTGGACAAACTATTGGGCAATCATGGAATCGTCATATGAAATGTTCAGAACTATCTTAAAAACAGGTATTTCACAAATGCGTAAATGACATTCTAACTCTCCTAATGAGTACTAAATCATACGTAGTTCCTCAATTAGCTAAGAAGAAAAAGTTACTGCTCCTACTGACTACGACAATGACATTTTTATTTTACAGATCCACAAAAAATAGTTGAAACAGGTCCAAATAAAGCAAAATGGATCGTGAGATCATATAGGCGACCCCAACTAGATTGGGATTTTGAGCATAGTTGTTGCTGTTATTGTATCCACAAAAATTAGTGAACAAATCATGTCAGCTTATGGCTAGCCAAATACCTAGGATTCTGCATCACTATCAGAAAGCAAGGCTTATTTGGTACATAGGCGCAGTCCTAAACCCAATTCAACAGTCAATTACAGAAGTGGGTACTATTTACTGCCACCAAAGCTAATACACTTAAGTTCTGTACAAGCAGCGGGAAGAATTGCTCAGATACCCGTGAGTCAGGCTTATTTGGGTCGCGTTGTAAATGCCCTGGCTAAACCTATTGATGGTAGAGGTGAAATTTCCATCACAGTTATTGTATCCATATTGATAGAGTTACAAGAAGCACTGTGATAGGAGTTCGAGTTGTTAATTCAGGCAATGGAAGAGCATGGGGTTAGCTATATGGAATTGGAAGTATGCAGTCCTTTGAGATAGCGATCAGTAGCATGTTCCTTCGGTAGGTGGATGTGAATGGCGCTTCAGCCTCTTGATTGTTGATAAGGACCATTGGCTGGCACGAAGCTTGCACAAGTAAGTGAAGATAACTTCTTTGGCGTTTCTAAAGTGTGGCACACTACACGGCCAGGAAGAATAGAAAAGGTTAACGGGTAAAGAGAATAACTCTAAAGGCTTTTCAACCTGCACACTCCATGAAGTAACATATGGGTAAAGAAACCACAGACCCTTTTATCCAAATGAACCAGCTAACGGCAATTGCCAATGGAGATTAAATTAAGTATATTTTCTCTTCACAACATCTCAAATTCGCATTTGAATATCAATAGAACATACGCTAGTCATACCATGTGCTACATAATAATTTTTTGACACAAAAATGAGTTCTGTATATAACCAATAACTAGAAAATACATAGTTCTTTCCCTTCGCTTGGAACTGCAAACCAGCACTAGAAAAAGGATGATTTCCCGTGGAATGCTTCACAAGTGTCAGTGTCTCTTTTCATTGTCTTATCAATACGATATAAAAGCTGAGTCTCTTCCTAAATCCACTCATCACCATTACATTACAACAATTAATACACTTTTTTATGACTCTATAATTCCTCAATTATAGAGTAGAGATTGTTCTTTCTTGCTCCGATTACTTGATATGCAAAAATTGCACAACTTTGTTGGAAGAATGCATGTAAACTAGAACTCTTGCAAAATGCATTGTCCTTAAAACAATGTTCTGAAGATCATCGCCTGATTTCTACTTCAACGAATGAATTAAAAATTGCATTCCCTATGACATACGACATCATGGGACATAAACAGGATAAGTTACAATTCTGAAATCTATTCAGGCATTCGGAGTAGGTTTGACAAGAAATTGATATTCCAGACTGATAACAAGCAAATAATTTAAATAAAGTTTTCACAATAGAATGTACGAGTTCTGAGAGAAAGAAGTCAAACCGTTTTCGAGAGCCGATTTTTCCTTTTGGTATTCTTCTTCCTAAGCAAATGCTGCTTCCCAGCTCTCCTCCTCATTATCTTCCCACTACCAGACACCTTAAACCTCTTTGCTGAAGCCTGAAAATTCCAAGATTATCACAAATTCAAACACCCAATTCACAATCCCCACAGAAAATCTCCACACTTTAATATCCAAACACACACAAAAAAAAATGCCAACTTTACTTTGTGGGTCTTCATTTATACAGTTAGGCGAAAGACATAGAAAAAGAGAGCAGCCGAGCATCAAATCCACTTTACAAGTCATTTTCTCTCCACAGAAAATCTCCGCATATGCATACACACACATCAAATTTAGTGAGAACCAAACCGACCAATAAACCAATACTTGTGAACCAATAATACATAAACCCGACTGCACACCCCTATTCTTCATTCCGTCTCCTTTGGGACACGTTCAAACACTTTCTTTTTTTCCTTCCAAAATTGGGGGAAATGCATTTGGGAATTAATACGTGGGAATCTAACCCTTACCAACAAGGTGAAAATTCAGATAGTCAACCAACTTAGCTACTAAGATTCTCCGTAAACTCAAACACCCAATTACAATTCCCATAGGAACCTCCACACATACCAAAACCACACACACTATAGTGAGCAAAAAAGAAGCAAACTTTACTTTGTGGGTCTTCATTTTGTACCCTTTGGCACACATCCTAACACCCTAATCACAATTCCCACTTAAGACCTGCAAAACAAACCTAACTCAAACACACACACAGAGAGCAAAAACAGTGAGAAAAAATAGAAACTTTTGTACCCTTTGCCACACACTACAGTTAAAGGCTGTGGATTGAAATTTCCAAGATCATCACAAATTCAAACACCCAAATCAACAATTCCAACAGAAAACCTCCACACAAACCAAAACTCAAACACACACAAACAGTGATTAAAGTAGAATCTTTACTTTGTGGGTCTTCATTTTATACCCTTTATGGCACTCTACAGTCAATGTCTTTGAATTTCCATTAGTGGGTGTTGCAGCAATCGAAACTTTCTCGAAGACAATTGGGGCAAAACTTGATATGTTCCTTGAAGAACTGAGACTGAGTGATGTTTTCTTGGCAATTGATGGAATGTTAACAGAGGTGCGGCAAGTAAAACCTGTTGATTTTCGAGGGGAAAAGTTTAGAACTGTGGAGAATAGTGAAGTTGGAGATGAAGAAGCCATTGTTAGAGTCATTGAAGCTTTGTTTTCTTGAAGTTTTTTTTTTTGATATATGGATAATGTGAGGATTGAAAATGGCTCTTTTTCTATCCTTTTGTGGTATTTTTTTTCTAAAACTTTTATGGACCTCAATTTAATTTTATGGAAATATAGTAAAGTACCCTTATTGTTTGTGAAATTACACTTTGACACACTCATATGACTAATAATATTATCTCTCATTACTCATTTAAACTTTTTTTTTAACTCTGTCACGATGAATCGATTGATTTAATTTATTTATTTTTGCCTCATCACTAGTACTCGATAAAATGTTTGAACATAACTCTTTATAATTTAAATAAATAAAAGGGGGATGTGCAAATGTATTTTATGTTTTTGATGAGTCGGGAGGATTTAATTAGTAGCTTTAGAAACTTTTCCAACCAATATGACTTCAATTAAATAAGCATATGTTAGTTAAAATAGAATATAGACTTGTTTGGGATTATTAGATTTGAGTTTATCTCTCCACTTGAGCAAATAGGAATTGAGATTTTAAAGTAGTTCATTCTTTTCTTTTCGTGATTGATATTGAGATTTTAAGTAGTTCATTCTTCTCTCCTCGCGATTGACGATGACCCTAGAAGTTAAATACCTTTTGAAATTAAAATCTCCACTTGACAAATAGAAATTGAGACTTTCAATAATCCATTTTACTCTCGTCTTAAGAGAATACTAACCCTCCCAATCTCACTAATCAAGTTGGTGTAAATTAAAAACTTACAAAGATTTGGCATAAACTTTAATGGGATTTCTAATTCTTTTGTTTTCATCTGATATTCAATATCTACATTGAAACAAATCCAAAACTGGAGATCTAACAAAAATGGCTTCATAATTAAAGTTCAACTCAAAACCTATAAATAGAAATAAAGAAATGCTTATCATTCTAGCGAGTGTTGGGTTGACTCTCTAGTTGAAGCATATAGTGTTGCATAAAGTCTTAAGTTAATATTTGATGTAAAAGAGATTAGTCAAATTACCTAAAAATAACTCTATATGTACACACTAAAAGTTGGTCAATATTATCAATATATATCTGTAAATCCTTCAGGTTTACCAACATTTTTCCTTTACAAAAACACACATGCTCATAATAATTATAATTAACAGAAGAATTCAACCATATAGCAAATTCAAAATACAACAAAATCTGCTGCTGTATAGCCAAAGTTCTCAGCTTCAGAAGAAGCAGTCAAGACCTTGTCAAGATGGCTATGGACTCCCACTCCAAACTACAAACAATGTCCTGCAAGGTAATAATGTTCTTGATGTTAAATGCATATCATTAATAGGTTGAAAAGAAAATGAAATGTCAAGCAAAGCAAAAGATGAATTCGTAGGCGCCTGGACACACAGAGCGAAGTGATATTCACTTTGCCCTTGCAGCACCAATCTCTGTTGATTTTGGTCCAACTTGGAAACAACCTCTCTACCTTCTCAAAGGTAGGGGTAAGGACACTCTACCCTCCCTAGACCCCACCTGTGGGATTACACTGGGTTTGTTGTTGTTGCTAGGCTCGGCAAATACAGTTTTACCCGACTCCCCTTCCCCCTGGTCCGGTCACAAGCCACTTCCTATCTCGATTGGTCCAACCTTCTCTATCAGTTTGGTCGAGTAGAGGATCATGCTAAGATCGGATGATCCTCCTACCCCTGCTTCAGGTTTTTGATATGCTACTCAATTCACATTTGCTAGGGAGGGAGAAAAGGATTATCTCGGACATAAGAGGTATTGATGGTGATATTCTAATCTCACTTCAATTGAAGTTGAAAATAGGGAATTAAGAGTATTTGAAAGTTGAAATGGTGTTTGGACATGAGTTTCACTTGTAAAAAGTTGAAGTTTTGCAAGTGAAAACCATTATTTTACTTGAAATACTCTCAAACAAGTTTTCCAATATTCTTCCCCCATTATTTCAATGATATACTATTATTTGCAACCAAACATCTTGAAATGATGCTCTTAAAGAACGTAAGCACATTGAAGTTATCATCGGATAAGGTTTCACATACTGATGGGTTTTGTCGATCGATGTCAAAGCTGTTGATGGCACAAGGTTCAGCAAGAAGCTCGACGGGTTCTTCACCTGGGGCAAACAAAGACGAACCAAACCAGTCGAGACCATCAGAAACACCTCATACACGAAAAAACACGGAAAAGAAGGTCTATGTTCTATACCTTGTTCAATTACGGCAAGAATGCCATCCTCTGAGCAAATCATGGCAGGAAGAACACGTGACTCTGACACATTTCGGTAGTTGGATGAAGTAGTATAGTTGTCATACTGGACCTCCCAAACATCACTTTCCGATGGTGAAAGAGCGGACAAATCACTGATTCCAACACCAGAAAGCATTATAGGCTGCTGTTGCCAGCGAAGATCCCATGCAAACACAGTACCAGAAGAACCTCCTGCCTTCAAAAACATAGTAGAATTATAGACATTAAACTTGAAACAACCTTGCAAGCTGAACAAGTTACACGTCCAGGCATTTTCAGTCATAACCTAGAAAATAAATGTCCTTAGTACTAGTGACCTGGTTCTTTTGCTTCTAATAATCTCCACTTCATTCCCCTCCCCATCTCCAAAAAAAGAGAAAAAAATAGGAAAAGAAGATGCTTCAATTTGTTGAAGGGAAGGCCATCAGATCTATCACGGGATAAATAAAAATAACATACTCGTGAAGACATCTATATAGATATACTATTAGCTACAGTTTTTCTATGTAAAAAAATAATCTGCTAGTCTAGTTATGGCGTTGAATGGCACTGATGCACTCCTTGTCAGCAATGCAACTCATGATTCCCTCACTACATTAGAATTTCTGATAATAGCAATAAATGTTTTAACCACATTAAAGTGGCACTATATTTCAACTTTATCAGCAACTGAAAGTTAAGGTAGTCAGTCACAACCTTTCTTCTCTAAGTTATCACCTCTCATAATTATGTTCCATTTAACCATAAGTTCACCTCCTGCTACCTAATAAAACTGTAATTGAAGTTTTATGTTTCAGCTTGTTAAGGTAGGGAGTGAGGGGTGAACTAGTGGTCAAAGATCTAGTGACGACCTTGGCCATGGTTGGAATCACAAAAAAGGCAAACTATATAAAATTCTTCTCATTTGCCTAAGTCTTGATAGGTAGAGTTTCCTGGTAGCTCAGTTGATAGAAGGTAATAGGTATCCGGTGGATTATATCAGGTAAGTTGTATGCACAAGCTAAGTCAAATACCACCGTTATCAAAAAGGAAAAAAGGGTCAAGGAATGAGGGGTGACAAGCATTGTTAATCAAGAGTTAAAACGGAAGGCAGGAATATCAGCTTACAAGACAGGTATGCTTTCTTGATGGATGAATATCAATTGAATGAACAATGCCAGAAGTAGTTCCACGCGTCCTGCGATGTAGTCAAACACACTTTCAAAAAAGAGAAGTTCACCTCAATACAATACAAAACAACAGTCTAGCCAGGTAAAAGATGTATATCATAGAATCACAAAGAGAGAGTCTTCCATGCTATGACTAAGGAGGTGAAAATCAACAGAAAATTTATCTTCTATTTTTTATGGGCCGAGATGGATCCAAATTGCAAGTCCATGCTAAAGAGATGGGTAAAAGATTACTTTTTTCTCCTCCTTTTGTGTTTTCTTTCAACAGCTCAATATCAAGATAATAGCATAGCTCTAAGCTGAAACATATCATCTGTTCAAACATATAATGGCTCAATTCCCTCATTCCAACCAGGCTCCCTCTTATCTACTTTAACTAAGATTTAGACGTATAGGTGATAGATGAGACACCACGGTAATTTTGCAATAAAAAGTCAGCATCTTCACTTCACATCAACTTCAGTACTTTGTTATCAAATATTCCACAAGTAAGAAGTCTACCAAAACCAATTAACAAAGAACCACAAATAATACACCATGGATATATGCATTCATGAACATTCAACCAAAAAGCTCAGATATCAATATATACAAGAAATGAATAGCAATGCAGCTACCAATTAGCTTTAAACTGCGAAACAGGTCCACCGGGGCGTCTTTGATCCCACCATTGCAGACCAAATCCCAATCCACCACTCACAAACTCCACCGGAGACGCCCACTTCACGGCGCCATACGAAACCAACCCATTACTATCAAACACCTTCCTAGTACTCAACCCCCCTCCAACAAAACTCACCCAATTAATCCTCCCATCTTCCCCAACACTCACAAACTCCGACCCATTTTCACTCACATCAATCCCATTAACCCGACCCAAATGAAACCCCTTTTCCGGCACCGAATCCACAAATTCCAACGACCCATTAACCAAATCAGCTGTATAAAGCAGCAGCGAACCCGAAAACGTGGAAGCAGCTATAAGGGGTTTATTGGGGTTTTGCGAAGTTGTCAATGAAGTGATTCTTGATGGGGTTGTGAGTGAAGATTGAAATGTGAGTTCTGGTGGGTTTGAGCTTGAATTTGAACTGTTTAAGATTTGGAGTGAAGAAGTTGAGGATTCGGAATCAAAAGCTGCAAGGATGATGTGACGGTGGAAAGCTGAGAGTTGAGGTAGCCAACGGAGGGAGTCAATGTAGTGATCTTGAGGGAAACGGTGCACTTCGAGATTTTGAGAAGAAGAAGTGAGTACTGCCATTGTTGTGTGAGGGGTTTTTGCTTTGAGGGTTTTAGTAGACTTTGGGACTATATAACACTCTATGGGGAAGGTGAGGTTACTATATTGTAAAAAGTAGACATATTGAGGTCTCGTGTGATAAAAATGTGTCATCGAGTTCTAAATGAAAGTTTTATAAAGTGATAGGTATATGGTTGTATTATACGAGGTGAAATGTTGATCATTAAGAATTCACACGCTAAGATGAGAGTAGTGAAAATAAGAATGTTGAGATGAATCAGATGTGTGTGCATACTAAGAGATAGAATCAGGAACAAAGTTATTCGAGACAAGATAGGAGTGACCTCTATATTGGATAAGATAAGAAAGGCAAAGTTGGGATGATTCAAGTATGTAAAAAAAAAGATGCATGACTTTCCGGCGAAAAAGTATGAGAGGTTGATTATAGGTAGGCAAAAGAAGTTTAAGAGAAAGGTGATTAGGTAAGACATGACATACTTGTAGCTTAGCGAATACATGATCTTAAATAAAAAGATATGGAGGTTGAGAACTAGGGTAGAAGGTTAGTAAGTAGTCAAGCGTTGCCTAGTTCTTTTTTAGTATTCTTATTGTTACTCTCCTACTAGCTTACTCTTCAATTTTGCTTCTTTGCTTATGCATTTACTTTATATTCTAAAAAAAATTCTATGTCCTACTTGATTGGATGGTCTATCGAAAATAACTTTTATAGCTTCATAAGATAGGAGTAAGATTGCGCACAGATCCCACTTAAAAATTGCACCAATATATTAGTGTTATTGTTATGCTATGGAAATCGACATATTGTAAACTTCCACCATAAGTTACAATATATGTCAATTTAACTTAGTGATGATCCAGTATGATGATAAAAACCGGGGAAATTTAGTGAAATCTCACTGGCTTAGGAGCTAATTATTTAGATACACTCTAGTTTGTTATACTAGAAATCTTATTAGATTTTGGTGTATTCAGTACATCCAAATACATGAATCTCAAGATACATGAGGTCAAAATTAGGTGTTATTTATCCTAGATACACAGTATTCAAGTGGATACACACGTATCTAGAATACATCGACAACTCTCGCTCGCCTCCCTCTCATCTTGCTTGTCACTCTTATATATATATATATATGTGGTATTCCAGATATATGTGAATCATACCGAATACACACAATATACATGTGTCTAATATGATTCACATGTATCTAGAGTACATGATTATCTCTCTCCCTATCTCGCTTTCCTCTTTCCCTATTTTAATGTATCTGGTAGAAAAATAATTCTTTATTAATCATACAATATATAATTATTTGGAAGTATAAATAGAATTAATATAGGGAAAATTGTATTTAATAGCAAATTATTAATTCAAATTAAATGCTATAAATATAATTTGATTTAATTGTACCACATAGCAAACTATTGCTATTTCACCTCTCTCATGGTGAATCTCACTCGCCACTCTCGTTCTCTCCCTTGCCTCTCTCATTTTTTATACAAACGCAAGTGTATAAAGTGTGTTTGTGTTTGTATAAAGCGAGAGAAAATTGTATATATACATATATTTTCGTTCCCCTCTCCCAGATCTCGCTCTTTCACTCGCCTCTCTCACTTTATACAAAAAACGCAAATTGTATAAAATGTGTTTGTGTTTGTATAAAGCGAGAGAAAATTATATATATACATATATTTTCATTCCCCTCTCTCCCCTCTCCTAGATCTCGCTCGCCACTCTCCCAGATCTCGCTCTCTCACTCGCCTCTCTCACTTTAT
>JAJOOS010022320.1:0-19465 GCA_029582725.1 Solanum chiquidenum | reverse complement strand
TATTTCGCTATACATATACAAAAGAAAGCAGTTGTATAATCTGCTTTGGTATACATATACAAAAAGATCAATTGTATAAAGTGAGAGAGGCAAGTGAGAGAGCGATATCTGAGAGAGTGGCAAGCGAGATCTGAGAGAGGAGAACGAAAATATATGTATATATACAATTTTCTCTAGCTTTATACAAACACAAACGTACGTTATACCCTTGCGTTTGTATAAAAAACGAGAGAGGTGAGGGAGAGAACGAGAGTGGCGAGCGAGATTCACCAGGAGAGAGGTGAAATAACAACAGTTTGCTATGGGGTACAATTAAATCAAACTATATTTATAGCATTGAATTTGAATTAATAGTTTGCTATTATATACAATTTTCTCTACTATTAATTATGGATGTGACCCACTAACTATTCAACTATAATACTCATTTAACAAAATTTCATCGACTAGATACTCATAGTTACCGAATAGTTTAAAACACTCCTTTAAATTTTCCGAAAAGAGTCAGAATAGTCCTAGTTCTCAAAACGACCAAGCAGGTCGTTACAAGTATTTTATAATACTAATTTGAACTAAAAGAAATTATGGACTTGCAACAATAAGAAGTTTCTATAAAAAATTAAACTCAAGAAGCATCATAAAGATTCACAAGAGAGAAAGAAATAATACAATACACATATCAATGCGACTTTAATCATTAAAATTAAAAATAGAAGGAAAAAATAAAATCAATACATAATTGTCTAAAATCTTGTCATATCCACTTCACAAACCTATCAATATTCAAGAGCTTCTTTTTTTTCAAGTCAAACAAAAGCAAAGAGGCATCACTCTTGTTGATATTCACTTCACAAATCTTTCACTATTCAAAAGCTTTCTTCATATAAAAATTAAATTTAAGAGGCATCATAGAGATACATAAGAAAAAAATAAGAGAAAAAAAAAATAGTACAATAAACATATCATTAAAAATAGAAGGAAAAGAAAATCAATGTATAATTATCTAAGCTCTTGTCAATATCACTTCACAAGCCTATCACTATTCAAAAGCTTTCTTCTTTTTTTTCAAGCCAAATAAAAGCATAAATATAATACTATAATGAAAATGAAGGATAACTTTGGATAGAATGAAACAAAAAATATGAATTTATATAGAAAATAATGGAGGAATACCATAAGGTATCTTAACTTTCATATTTAATATTTAAGGGTTATGAATATGAAAAGTTGAAAATTATGAGAGTTACAACTATATGCATTTTATATTTAATAAAGAAGATAAATTATAGTGGAGAAGGTTATGAATATAAAAAGTTAAAAATTATGAGAGTTATGAATATAGGCACATTATATCTATAAAGAAGATATATTATAGTGGGAGATAAAAAGTTGAGTAATTGAGTATAAAGTCTTTATGAGATATTAAAAATAAAATAAATAATAAAATTAAAAAATGCTCAAAAAAAGGAAAAAAATATATATGAATGGAGGTCATAGAGAGGTGCCACATCACCTTCTCTATGTTCCTCCTTTATATTTATATATATATATAGAGAGAGAGAGAGAGAGATTTGTCACGATTATGCATTTAATTAGTCCAAAAGATTTTAAAATATAGTACAATATTTGTGATGATCCAAATACGTAAATAAAACAAAAATTGATGCGAATCAATTCTACAATAAAAAAAGAATCATACGAAATTATTCATTTATATTATGATAAATCTTTTTAAAAACTAATTGATTAATTAATCGAACGAGCCTAGCTACCTTGGGTCTATAGCTGACAATGATAGTAATTTTCTTATCGGTTATTATATAGTATTAATCAAGACACAAAATCAATAACAAAAACTTTAGAATAAAAAAGTTACTTCTAAAATACCCATTAATATACATCATTAATATTAGCAAGTTTCTAACCAAAACAAAAAGAATATTAGTAAGTGAACTTATTTTTATCAACTTCCATTTATGTCATAGTATATGGCTTAGCTAGTTGAGGACTACAATTATTATGTTATAGAATTATATTTCCCTTAAATTTATTTTGCCTACTAATGAGATGTAGGAATTAGGAAATATATATCATTGACTTTTAAAATTATATATATATATATATATATATATATTGTCAAACATTATTTGTTATAGTAGATAACATGTTTTATTTTTAAAATTATAAATTTCAGATTTTAGGAAGACTTACTTGTATATATATCCTTTAGATAACCTTATAATATAAAAAATTGATGGTGTCAATATTTAAGCACTCCCTAATTTTAGGGATAATTGGTGTTCTTTGAAACTAATGAGCTACTTTAAATGTTATTATAATTAAGAAGTCAAGTGCTTACAGCATGAAGTTAAAATTGATACTCCATAGGAGAAGACTATGACAATGCCAAGTCAATAGCCCATAATTTGGATATATAGATAAGATGACTTATTAGACAGAAATAATATATAAACATGTTCTAAAATTAATGATACTAATCCAAACACTTCACATCCACCAATTTTTTTGAACATGTAAGAAACACTAATCAGTTTCACATTAGTTGTTCATATTTTTTTATACGCTCTTTAAACAACTCTGGAAATAAATGAGAAGTTATAGTTTCACCCAAAATATGGTTATATTTTCTTATCCTAAAAACTACTTAGGTGTAGGTCTTCTAGATCTCACAAAAGGTCCTCATATCTTCTATTTTCTTCCACTCTAATATTGACATGTTCTATCTATTCTAGGAAGGAAAATATTAATAATACCATTTAATTAATTTAATATTTTTCTAATATTTACTTACTTTTTTATTTGAATTGCACATTTATTATATTTAAAAGTATATACATTATGGACATTAAGATATTAAAAAAAAGAAGTTAAATCTTAATTATTTAATGTTTAGATATAGAAATAACATTAATGAGAATAAATAAGATCTTAAGTAATCATAAATAATTTAGTGTAAACACGGTTACCAATGAGTTCCCCCCCCCCCCCCCATGTTTTTAGTGTCATGTTCAACACACACTCCCAAACAACTATAGGTTAAGTTTGTTCTTCTAAACAAAGACTGTTTGTAAGTAGCCCTTGTTTTATCACTTATTCCGTCTGTTCCTAATTACTTGTCCACTTTTTTTTTTAGTTGTTCCTACTTACTTGTCCACTTTTTATTTTTTAGTTGTTCCTAATTACTTGTCAATTTTGACAAATCAAGAAAGAACAATTTTTTTACCTATTATACCCTTAATTAATTACTTTGAAAAATGTAGAACTTTTTGAAAATTTTAAGTTTTTGATTCATCCATTTCATAATTAATAGGGGTAAAATGGTCAACTCACTATGTTATTAATTGTATTCTTAATAGGTGTGTCAATTCAAAAGTGGATAAGTAATTAGGAACAGAGGGAGTATTATTTTATTTATTAAATTAATATTAACCAAACTTCCATTAATTGTTTTAAAGAAAGAGAAGGTGACACCTTAGACTATATTTTAGCATCATGAGAAGGAAAATTCCATTAATTGTTTTAAAGAAAGAGAAGGTGACACCCAAGCTAGAATTATATTCAAAAATGATATAGCAAATTGTTATTTATTTATTACTATTTAAAAAATGTTAAACCAAAACATGAAAAATAAAAACTAATAAAAATAGTATTTACATGCGATTACGAATGAAGAAGCCCAAGTTTAATAAGGGTAGAGTATATATATCAATAGGATGTGATGGGATGCTTGGGTCAGCGGTGGAGTTAAATTTTTTATCAAGGGTGTCCAAGAATAATGATGTGTGATCGTTAAAAAAAAAAAAAAAGACGGCAATTGAACACCAAGTGTGGCTATAGCTACACCATTGGTTTTCCTCTATTCTTAATCTGAGATCTCATATTAAATTCAGTTAAAGTTTTGGATTTGAAAAGAATTTTGTTGAGAGTGTTATCTCCAGAATGAGTCCTATATATAATGCACAATCTTAATATAATCAGACTTTAATATAAATACTGAACATCGAACGAAAAAATAAAAAAAATACTGATAGAATATGAAATTCATGAGCACATTGTAGTCCTGCAGCTGGGCAGCCTTTGACTCGAAAACTTCAAAGAAATAACCATATCTTATAAAATTATCCCAATCTAGATCTAGAAAGCAAAGTCAACTGCAAATGCGTGTATTTTCTTTTTCTTTTTTGGGCATTTTTATTGTGAATTTTCATACAAACTCATACGTTGTATCGTAAATATAAACTTTAGATAAATTCAATACTATAAAGTATAAAGTTGCATTCGCCTGAATAAATATTAATTCAGATTAGCTCTGCACAAAACAATTAAAAGCAATTGAAAAGCACTCATTAATTATAAAAGAAAATATTTCATTCGCAATTGGGCGCAATTCTAAGTTTCTACTCATGACGAAGAAATCTTATCTATTCTATCAGAGTCTCACATGATATATCTTGATGACAGATATAATAACGTTGGGTTCACAATCACACGTTGCTTTAAATGGTTATTAGAAAATGAAATTCATAATTAAAATTTAACTTATATGTGCTACGTATACATCGTATAGGGATAACATTAATAAATAATTGGTAATATTATTGATAACTCATTTTGTAGTTGGGAGCTAGTAGGAAGATTGAATTCATGTGATAAATTGTGCTACACTTTTGTTTGGAGAGGCAGACAAGATATTCAAATTCACACGAAATCTTTTTTATTTAGTCAAATGATTTTTGGTTCGTTCTTGCGATATAGCTATAAATCAAGCTTTAAAGTATTTTTTTATACAAAAGTGACTTTTAGTTCTTTCTTACAATTTTTTGTGTAGATATTTGAGGAAGTAATTACTCTCAATACAAGGGGGTGATAATTTATTATTGTTATGGTATCACTCTTTCGGTTCATTTTTACTTGATACGAGGTTCTTATTTAGAGTGAATTTTATTGATGCTTAGAGTTAAATTGAATCAATTTAATTTAATATAAAAAATTAAAATTTAGATGTCGAAACTTCTTATATTATTATATGATAAAATACATTTTGATATATTGGTAAAAAATTCATGTTATTTGACTATTATATAAAATGTGATAATTAAAAATGAATCGAGGAAATAATATTACATCATTATTATTAAATATTTTTTAAGGAAGAGTATTGAATATGGACATTTGTTTGTTAAATAAGAATGGAGAGTTTTATGTGAGTGAGTTTCTTGGCAATTTCAAGAAAGTTCTAGAGGTTTTCTTTTTAAGAAAAGTACAAACTCACCCTTTTTGTAACTTTTATCTTCTTTTTATTACAGTTAGTATTTTTTTTATATACAAAGTTAATCCTATTTCTTTACTGTTTCAACAAGGTTTTTGAGGTTTTGGTATACATTTAAATTGTCCAAAAGATTTTAAAACATAGTACAATATTTGTGATGACCCAAATACGTAAATAAACAAAAAATGGATGTGAATCAATTCTACATTTTTAAAAAAAATCATACGAAATTATTCATTTATAATCTGATAAATCTTTTTAACAACTAATTGATTAATTAATCGAACGAGCCTAGCTACCTTGGGTCTATAGCGGACAATGATAGTAATTTCTTATCGATTATTATATATTAATCAAGACACAAAATCAATAACAAACACTTTAAAATAAAATAAAAAGTTACTTCTAAAATACCAATTAATATACATCATGAATATTAGTAAGTTTCCAACCCAAAAAAAAGAAGAATATAGTAAGTGAACTTATTTTTATCAACTTCCATTTATGTCATCGAATATGATTTAGCTAGTTGAGGACTACAATTATTATGTTATAGATTTTTATTTCCCTTAAATTTATTTTGCATACTAATAAGATGTAGGAATTAGGAAATATATATCATTGACTTTTAAAATACATTATTTGTTATAGTAGATAACATATTTTATTTTTAAAATTATAAATTTATATCTTAAGAAAACTTATCTGTATATAATAACCTTATAATATAAAAATAAAATAAAAAATTGATGGTGTCAATATTTAAGCACTTCCTAATTTTAGGGATAATTGGCATTCTTTGAAACTAATGAGCTACTGTAAATGCTATTATTATACTCTCTCCATTCCATATTAATTGAATTTTTAAGGTGTTTCACACCCTTTAAGAAAAGTAGATTAAGACATAAATTGAACATAGTTTTCCATTTTTACCCTTATTAATTATTGTCAAATTTATTGAAGTCATCACATTGAAAATTCAAATGAAGGATAAAATTGGAAGAACACTCTAAAAGTAGTCTTAAAAACTGAACAATTAAGTTAATTTGAAAAAATGAAAAATGCCTCAAAAATTCAATTAATATGAAATGGAGGGAGTAATTAAGAAGTCAATTGCTTACAAGTTACAACATGAAGTCAAAATTGATAATCAAGTATAGGAGATTATGCAAATGCCAAGTCAATAGCCCATAATTTGGATATAGATAAGATGACTTATTAGATAGAAATAATATATAAACATGTTCTAAAATTAAAGATACTAATCCAAACACTTCACTTCCACCAAATTTTTTTGGACTTTTTCAATTGTTTAGATGAATTAAAGAGTTTTGCCCACTCCATTTTCAGAAAAAAAAAATCCTTAAATAAGAAAGTGTAGAAAATAATGCAAGGTATCTTTGATAACCTTTTTATTTATATGGAGAAGTCTCTATTATCTTTCATTGTTGTTTTTGGTAACAAACTCTAAATAAGAGATTGTGGAGTTTTTATAGCATTAGATCACATGGAGTGTTCTCAAAACAACTAAAACTACAATTTCTTTAAGAAAATTAGTTATGAAATTTGTCGCTAATCAGATCCTAAATAGTTTGTATCTAATAGTAGAATCTTTCAGTAGTTTTTCACTAAATAGGATTAGAGACGAAATTTTGTCATTTCACGATAAAATTGTTTGACCCTGATTTTTGATATACTTTTGAAGCATATACAAAATCTAACTTTTCACATAACACTAGTGAAAGACTTGCTTAGAATTTTGTAAAGTATGTATTGGAAAAGCTTAAATTGAGTGTACTAATTAAATGTAACTTAACCACCTTACCCCACCCCCCCACTCCCCAAAAAAGAGTATTGTGGGACACACAAATTTTACTTACAAGTATTAACATTGCTCCTTCCCTCTCCATGTGTGCACAAAGTAGGTGATAAATTGCATGCTTGCACTCATTATCACTCTCTCCGTCTTATAATAGTTGTTCATATCAATTCTTTTTTAAAGTGTAAACAAGTTTGTAAAGCTCCAAAATATTTTTAATTGAGAGGTAAATTAGTAGAACTATCTTCTTTTTTTAATGCTTTTTTAAGGAATATATAAAAAAAAAGAAAAAGTAGACAACTAATATGAAACTGAAGGAGTGTTTCTTACATGTATGCATGGTCCAATTTGTTACACAAACTATTTTTCTATGAATAATAATTAGACTTAGATTTGATGAAGTCATATCTCCCTATCTGTCCCATAATGTGGCAAACCCATTATATTGTGTTCATATTCAACTCTAGAAATAAATGAGAATTTATAGTTTCAGCCAAAATATGGTTACATTTTCTTATCCTAAAAACTACTTAGGTGTAGGTTTTCTAGATCTCACAAAAGGTCCTCCTATCTTCTATTTTCTTCTACTCTAATATAGTGACGTGTTCTATCTATTCCATAATTGGAAGGAAAATAAATAAATAAATAAAAGAGAGGGAAAAAAGAATACCTTAAAATAAGTCATCTATGGATTGTGATGATAACTTGTTTTGCCTAAGCTGTCATTATTATATTGTATCTAGAAACAATAAATCATCCGCTCTGAATAACTTTTCTTTTTTTAAGTCGTGGATGATCTATTGAAACTATTTTCTTTACCTTACAAAGAGAGTAATAATGTTTGTATACATCTAACTTTTTTCAGATAGTTACTTATAAAATTACACTGAATAAATTGTTGTGAATAGTCAATACTATTAAAAGAACCGCCTAAAATCGACCTAGAAAAGCTGACCTCAATAGAGATCGGACTTCAGAGGTCGTTTTTTTAAAAAAAAAATTGCGCCAAAAACCGAGAAAATCAAGAGACCTTCGAAGGTCGATTTTTTTTTTTTTAAAATAAAAATAAATAAACGATTTCTTTTGGTCGATTTTTCACCAAAAATATATATTTAAAGAGTATTAAAAAAAGAAAAAAAGAAGTGTTATTGCAATTTGTATCTCTGTAAAGTGACATGCAACAGTTCAACATAGACCATTATTGTGATTACATTAATAACATAATTGATTTACAACTAATTGTAGAAGAAAAACTTGTTCAAATTGATAAATTATTTGCCCCCACAAAATTATTGTGATTGAGATTGTGCAGACAGGTACTTGTTTCCTAATAACCATGAGTTAGTTGCTTCTTGTACTTTTTCTCAATTTATCAACACACTTCAGTGGCGTATGCAGAATTTTTTATTACATACCTTCATTGGTATACACATGAATTTTCGTAAACGATATCGTGCTATATATGTATATATATATATATATATATATTGGTGTGCATAGACTTCTCTACTTCTGAAGGTTTCAAAGCAAAACAGAACAAATTATGTTATAATGAATATCAACATGTATACATACAACACAAGAACATAGTAACATATCATGATATTTCACTAAAACACATTAGACCTTTAAAAACAACACAAGAAAAGTGTGGCCTTTAGATCAAAGGCCATACTTTTCGACTTTAGGCAACGCTTTTCTTAACCGGATATTCCTGCAATGAGAGATCTGGATGATCTAGATTGACGTTCGATAAGTAACAAGACTCTAGCAGCTTTCCTTTGGAGATGTCCATCTTCATAAATTCTACCTCCTGTTAAACGCGCGAGATGTAACTTAGCTGTTAGTCCATAGAGATCCACCATTTCCCTTGACATAAACACTTTTTCCAGGACCCCTAAAGCTTCTCCCTTTAAAGATTCTGATCCCCAGTTTAGAACTTCTATGATTGGTGATATTGCATCCTCCTTGTGCAGCACATTGGCTCCTCTATGAGGCGATTCTTCGCAGACCAGAGTTGAGAGTGTTTGAATCGCCTCATAAGACGTGGCATGTATCTTTTCTTTCAAGAGTTTAACCAAATCAGGCAATGCATTTACCTCCAATAGACAGAATGTTTTGCTCACGCTGCAGGCACCCCCGTGGGCAGGACAGATAGGAGCACGTGCTCGTCCAATACAGAAACAAGAAGCTTTCCTGGATAATGCACTGAGTTCATGACTGCGCATTGATAGATCCGTTAACAGTGCAGCTGCTCTTGCTTGTGCAGTTATTGAATCAGCTTTGAGAAAGTTTACAAGTATAGGATATGCTCCAAGCTCAACCACGTTGCGTTGAGACTCAAGATTTGTTGGATCTGTGAACCTGAAGAAGGCACTAAGAGCATTTTCCTTAGCTTCCATGCTTCCGGATTTCAAGATGTTAATGATTGCCTTTAAGCCACCTATTTCTATGAGTTTCTCTCTGAGTGAAGTTTCCGATTTAGGAAGGTTGGCTAGTAAACCGGCTGCAGCCATCTGTACATCACCTTTGCTATCATTTTCAAGAAAACCAACTAAAGCTTCCAACCTTCTTGGCTTAAGAAGATACTCAACGACACCCTCTGGCTCGTGCTGTGAGAAGAGGAAAAGAAGATTGATTGCTGCTTCTCGTATTTCCTGGTTCGGATCATCAAGAAGGGGAAGGACAGCTGAAACACCACCGGCAGAGAGAACTGCTGATTTGACAAGTCCAGCTTGAGATTGACAGATTCCTAATAGTGCACGTAAAGCATGCCTACGAACAGTGTCCGAGGAGGATGTAAGATTCTGTTGAAAAGCCAGCAAGTACGCGATTACAGGCTCTAGTACAAGTTGGTTTCCAGTTTCATCGATCAAGAACTTAACTCCATCACCATTGCCAGATAGATTAGCTAGAACTTCACAGCACTTAGCGATGATAATTGAACGTACATGGGATGAAATCATTAGCTTTAAAACGATAGCAACCCCTCCAGCTGCAGCTATAAGCATCTTATTGTCATAAAAGCTTGATAGCTTCACAAGTGCAGATAATGACAGTTCTTTTGATTCAATATTTCCAGATGTCATCTCAAGCAGAGGAAGAATAACCCCTTTCTCCCCGAGAAGCTTCATATCTTCATCCCTGAGTTCTAAACCAAGAATTGCTCTAACAATTGACATTCTTGAAGATGCTGATCCTGAAGATAATTGAACGATATAACTAAACATAAAACTCAAAAAAAGAAATGTATATGCTGGAACTAGGCTGATACATGAATCCAATAGAGAAGAATAAGCTGATATATTAAGATTATTATCTATATCCATGTGCAACTGTAACATATACTAACATATAAGAGTGTTGCAGCTATGCTTACCATGGTGTAACGTATCGATAAGTTGTCCATACCATCCCTCTCGAGCAGCCTTAACAATGTTCTCCTCTTCCTCATCACAAAGCTTAGCCAGGATTTGTTCTGCTTTTTCAGCTGATGGACTGGCCGGATTTTTGATAAAGGAGACGAGAAGCAAGATTGAATTGGACTGCTGAGAAAGCTTCTGGCAGTAAGGCAAGTTCCAACTAGACTGATCTTGGAGAACCTCATATATCAGCTCAATTGCAGCGGTTGAAGTGGCATAGTTTTTTCCGAAGCATGCTACAACATTCTCAAACCCCTGGTTCTCAACGAATACGTCCTATAAATTATATGGAATAACAGTTCGATTAGGAACAAAGCTTAGGACTTTGCATGTTTAAAAGCAATACTTGGATGCATATTTGCTCATACATTCTGATCCTAGCCCCGGGCTTAAGGAAAAACAAGGGAAATTCAGGAAAATTAGAAAAGACGTCTTTCTCTGTGTTAAGAAATGGAACCCCAAAAGCTAATTCACGAGGACAGGATTATAACAAATGGATCATGATTCCGTAGACTATATAACATGGGGACCAAACACGGACAGACCTGGTTCTAAAACCATCATGAGAAATGGACCTCGGGCCTAACTCAATCCCGAAAGATAGCTCAAGAGGTGAGAAATGAGGATTGCGTGAGACCATATAAGGAGTCCAATTTTCCTTTCCACAGCCAATGTGGGATGCAACACTCTGCTTTGGACAAGTGACCTCAAAGACTAAAACTACATTGACAAAAGCAAAAATCTAACGCTAAATAGGACCTAAATTACTAAGTCAATAACATTTTTAACTCCGGTAGCCCCTATTAGATGATATCAAATGATCCACCTGATAAGCCATATATTACCCCCACCCCTTGACGTCCGTTCTTCACTATCCTGGTGTCCTATACTTAGAAACAACTAAGCATGGAAAAGTAGGCCAAGCATATGTTAGTAGCAACAAGCAAAGCACAGCACAATGCATAAACTAATTAATAGTTCTAGAGTGCAAACAGTTAAATGAGAAATTAAACGAAAATCTTACTGTTCATATTTTTCAGACGAAATACTAAAGTCCTGCATGAAATATATATGTGATACGGCTATACGGAACAAAAGTAAAAGGCCATAGTATTCTAGGTGAAAGCAGAATTACATGAATGAATAAGTTATGGAATTAGCCATTTCTGAGAGTGTATGCTTGCTTTCACATTTTCTTTTTTGATATTTAAAGAAATTCACTCACCTTGTTTCTAGCATGACCATCTACGACGTCCTTTAACGTAATCATCACTTTATCTTGCAGATATCCGTTACGCAACATGCCAAGCTTGGAGATGACAATTTCAGTGAGTCCCCCGATTGTCACCCATTCTTTATTTATCGAATTTGCTTTCATTAGTTCTTGCATTTGTGCAAGAGCCTCCTCAATTGATGCATCCACTCCAGAAAGCAATTTCCCCTTGCAAGCCCTGATTATGATGCAATAGTTGAGCTCTTTCCACTCCTGGATTAGTTGTCTCAATTGGAGGTTTGGCCTGATCGACAAATCCTGCAGCTCTTCACCTGTTTCCGGATCAGTTTTCTCCCCCGAGTCAAACCAAGCTTGGATAGAAGCTCTCTCACAGGCAGTACCGGTACATAGGCTTACAGGATCTACCATTATAATTCCTGTTATACAACAAATAAAAGCTTTAAATGGCTGAATGTATTCTTCTCTAGGATCATATCCCTCTATAATGCTAACTCTCTGGAAATATTGGCTTTTGACTTCCTCATAATTTCTTGCAGCATCGGCTCGTGAGAGTAGCTCAATGACTTGATTCAAAAACAAGACTTCAGCTCTCTCTTTCCGGTAAGCAGCTTCTTCTTTCTCTTTTTTGAAATTGTCTAGCTCTTTCGTTATCTCTGCTGGCTCCACTGGCACCCCAGCAGCCCTTGCTATTTCTTTAAGAATATTGTTAGCAAATTCTTGGTCATGTATCTGATCCGATAGACCTTGGTTTAACTTGTTAACAATTTGGAGACGCGACTGAGATGCCTCAAAGTTAGCTCTTTGCATTTCATTCTGCAGCCTATTTACCTCTTCTGAAATCCCTGACAAGACTTCCATGTTGACAAGGGATAACGCGGCCAAAGATTTTCCAATGTCCCTAGTGACTTCCTGTACCTCCTTAACAATGCTCCTACACTTGACCAGCAAGTAGAAACGGGCTCGGTTCTTATACTTCTCAACCAAGTCATTAGCCTTCTTTAAGTCAGCTTCAATGGATTCCAAAGCTTGCCTTGCAGCCGGGGAATCGTTTAACTTCTGCAGCTGCAATTCTTTCAAGACAGGCTCAATGTCCAAAAGATAGTTCCCAAGAACCTTAAAACTCTCCTTCTCAAATACTACATCATTCGCAGCTTGAGCGGTTTTCATTACTTGACTACTAATCACAGCCAAAATAGTCCCAATTGGAACAAACTCCGCCATTACGATACAACTATCAAATTCAAATGACACTTGTTCTCCTGACTTGATCACTAAATCTATGAAAGCTAAGCAAGTTCTTTTGAATTCAACATACTGTCTCTACTCCAACAATCTACTCACTAATCACTATTTCAGATTTTCGACAAATTAAGCAGCTTTTCCGAAGATGAAAATCTGAGATTCTACATAAACCAACAAAGTAGTGTAAATATTCCTCATGAAAGTTTGGTACTTGCATATAAATAAACAAGAGAAAAGAAGCTAAAAATGCTAATCTTTTCAACGAAGTTCAATTCTACCTGGAAAAAAATGGATTTTTATTCTTTCAAGAAGAGCTAAGAGCTGAGTGAGTGCAAATTATACACTTTGAAGATAATCAAAGGAAATGAAACAAAATTATAACAATTATGTAATTTTACGACAGCCTATGTTGCTCTGACTCTTCAAAAATACCACCAGATGTTGTCGGATCCTCAAAAGGCTAAATTTTTTTTTGAAGGATTCAACATGAATGTTCAACATTTTTGGAGGGTCCGAGCAACATAACTAACAACTGCATCACTACTAAGGCTGACTCTTTCCTAAAAATTGTAACTTCAAGAAATATGAACTCAAGCAAGTAAATACAAAATCCAGAGAAAATGCACCTTTTTTAATATTTGAAAGCAAGAATGAAGAACCCCATTGCTGATTAAGGTATAAACTTCACAAGAAACTTATTACTTTGAGTATTGAAAGAGTTTACAAATCAATTTATCCCAAAAAATCTCAAAATTTCAGTGCAGAAGAAGAAAAAAAAAGGGAAAAAACAAGAAGTTACCTTCTTTTTTTTCTGCTACTCCAAGCTGCAAGGAAATTCTTATGATGACCAGAATTTTCATTAGTTAAGAAAAGACTCATTATTTTAATTATATTAGAAAGACCCATTGACTCATGCAAGTCAATGGATACCAAGAAAATAACACAACAAATTAAAATTCTTCATCTCATTTTCTTGGAAGAAGCATGCCATAAAAATATATTGGAAGTTTTAAAATTCATTGTTGACTAGAGTTCAAATTTCGGCAAAAAAAAATAAAAAAATCTGAATGTTTTATTTTGTGTTCGCTAAGTCTTGGTAGAATGTTGCATCAGCCAACACGAACATCACCGTCATTAAAAAATAATCCACGAAAGATCTTCTCTTTTAGGGGCCATTGTGAGCGCGTTAACTTTACAATTCTATAAACAACATAATAAAGAGGTTGTTTTCGATAGATTTCAAAAAAAAAAAGATGCACTTTTATTCTTCTATATGCTAAAGCGTAAGGACATAGCTTTTTACATTTTTTTAAGAGTTAAAATGTGTAACGTAAATTTCCCTTAAATTACTTTGTATTCACAAATTATAATTTCTGAAAGTGAAGGGAAAGTGACCAATATGAAAAGACAAAATAGAAAAAAGAGACTTTAAATGGGAAAAGGTTAGCTGAAATTTCCATGTGTGGAACCCATGCATCTAATACAGATAAACAGACGTAGACATCCTTTTAATTATGTCCAGTCAATATTAAAGAGGGCCTTTTACCCCTAAGACATACGTCGAACTCAGTAGCGGAGTCAGAATATTCATTTAAGAAGAGATTGTCACACATTTCAACAAATAGTGTGATTAATAGTGTGATTAAAGGTAGAGAAACACTTTACAGATAGGTTTTCTAATCCAACAACTCGAATCCCAAATCCCTGATTAAGGCAAAGGCAAAGGGATACCAATCCTGGTTGCATTTTTAGTATCATGAAAACTAATGAAACATTAGATGAATGTGTCTTCTCCATACAAACATTCACTACTAATGATGCTACATTACAAATTGAGATATTAAAATGCTTGATGAACTTATAATCAAAGAAAAAAAGGGGACAGAAACACCTTTTTTGTGAAGGGGTGGAGTGTTCCAACCTCTGTTTAACTGCTACAAGTATATTAAAAGGAAGATGCATCAAACACAGAAATGGTATCATACAATCACTCGCTTTGCTCCACAGTTTTATTGGCAACAAACTCACTTATTGGTGAACACTAGTAAAAGCACATCCATCTCTTCGCTGAACAGAAAGGACTCAGGATGTTCCTTTGTGCAAGCATTACTAACAGACCTACAAATTCTTTTACGCCTCTTCGTTTTGTGGGTTGCACATCTTCCTCAGCTCTGCATTGCTTGGTCCCTCTCTCTCTTCCGACCTATTTCTTTTGCAATCTCCCTCAGTTCCTCGGGCGATTGGGGCCTTACAGTTTCTGTAGGATAAACTACATATTCACGCTTCACAAGCAAAAAAACATGGAAGGTTTAGATCGATATATCATTTGTAAGCCAAAGATATATATTGAAACTGTGTTGCAAAGAGTTACAACACCAATCATGGTATAAATTCATTCAGATATTTATTATGATTTGGAGATGATCGTTGTTACAGCATCTGCTCAGTGAAGAGCCAATTCCAACTGAGGTAGCTTCAAGCTAAATCTACATCATACTGATAGAATATAGCACTGAAATTGAACTGGACTTGAAGTTGAATCCATAGGAAATCAGAAAAAATGCAGAAAAATGAATATTATCTTAATGAATACTATTGGTTGCAAGGAGAAATAGGAATAACTAAAGCCCAGAATGAAAAGCATAAGCCCTCTCTTGTGATAAAACACATCCACCAAATTATCTTCTTCTTTGTTTGTTGGGGATGGGGGATATGGGGGTGGGGGGAGTCGTATCAATTAAATTTTAAATGGTTTTGATAATTAAGTGACATCATAACCCTGATGACATCTGAATTATCTCCATCGTCCAACGTACCTAGTCTAGCTCACAAGAATAGCCTTGCTTGTAAAACATAACTAGGTCTCTTATGACCATGTGTTTCCTATTTACCTCCTTTTTTCCCTTTAAATATAATGCTCAGAGAAATTTCTTTTATCAGCTCCTAAATTTTCAGTTGTGGTAACTATGACTAAAATATGCAGGAAGCTGATAGAATGTGGAAAGGGACAGTAAATTTCTTAAAACTATCTATTTAAGGAGTTATAATAGGTTTTTCAACATAACCTTTCAAAAAAAAGTTAGGTCTTTGTCAGTTCAGGAATTCATTATTAGTCAAGCAATTGCCATATTTACTTTAGGGGCTTACCCAAGGTTTTCCAAGTGTATATACAACTTATGATTAGCTTAGAATGAGAGACCAGAGAGTGAGAGAAACGGAGAGGGACAAACTTTGGAAGTCAATTTGGCAGCAATCACCAAAAGGGATTGCAGAGAAGAATTGATCTGAAATGAAGCACTTCGTCTATCAACAAAGGGGTGGTTGTTCTGTTGTGCTTCTATAGAAGCCATTGCAATGTCAAAACATTGTCCAATGCGAGACCAAAACCACCAAAGCAGTGGAAACTATTTGGCTTGCGTGACTTGGGAATTACACAGGCATATAATAACTATTAACTTCAAAGAAAACACAAATGAAACCTGAAAAATAAGCTATTGATGGCAGCTTGAAAATATTTGTGATTACACCCTGAAAAACATACCTACATAAAATTTCAGATAACTTCGCCAACCTAAAACAGAAAATGCAAAATGTTTATGAATGCATCATCAGTTTGAAATAAAACATTCGGAGATTTGGAAGCACCGAAGATGGGCTGCATCATCAGTATGACACCAGAAACAACTGAATGCATCTTCATAATGCTACTACAACTTAGACATATTAGTATATATTTTCAGTGAGGTAAACTGTAAAACAAAGAAATAGTTGGTATAAGCGCATAGATGATCTCATGATCCAACTATACTACCCACCAAAAAGTAGAAGACATAACTTACTAACTATGAACAAATGATCATCTTTAAGCCTCACAATATCCAGGCATCTTTTAACATCTTGTAACCATTGTCGCTTCACCACTCAAAGTACATACTTGGCCTGCACTTATCGCATTTGAGGATCACGCAAGTTGCGCACTTAATATTCATAGCCAAGCTATACTTCTAGTGGCTGGCCTTTTCAGAGGTGTAAATGGTTAAAGAAAAGATTGGGAAGGTAAAATAATTCATTTCAGTTAAATGAAATGATCGGGCTGACTATTTCCTGTGTATTCCTTCCTTTCGATTTAAACAACAAACACCTAAAGAAACACATTCAAGTAAAAAATTTACCGCCCAGAATCTCAGACATACATTTCACATGTCAAACTGTACAGAGACCAAAAAACATGTGCAAGTATTTTAATGAGTCTATGAATCTTCCAAGAACATGATAGTCTATCCAAATCCAAAAATGAAAGCAAGATCTAAGAAGTAGCTATATCCATAGAATCTATGTCAAAATGGCCAATTCTCTGTGGAGCAACAACTCTCTCTTTCCCACACTTCTACTCATCTTCTTTGCTATCTTATTGTTATTTTAATTTCGGCGGCATGCCACACTTTCTCCTCTTTGTCGCTCTTTCACCCTCTCTTATGCTCCCTCCATACCATTTTATATGATGTTGTTTAGTTGGCATGTAGTTCAAGAAAGAACGAAAGATTTTTGAAACTTGTGGTTTAAAACAAGCCATAGATATTTGTGTGCCTATACATAGGTAAAATAAAAAGGTTGAAGTTAAACTATTTCTAAATATAGAACGGTATCATTCTTTTTGGGATAGACTAAGATATCACACTTTTTGCAACAAACTAAAAGGGAAAGTGCATTACATAAATTGCGACAGCAGAAGTATATTCTTCCTAGTCTCTTTCACAGTTTCGTCATTGCTCAGTTCTGCATTATATACTCTGGTGCAAGTCCCGTATGCTTGGTTATTCTAAATGCAAAAAATACATACTTTACCAACTAAGAAAAGGTTCTGCATTATACACTCGTCAATCCAGGTTATACATCCACCTTTCTCAACATTTTGTGCAAGCTTCTTGTGTCACATATATAAAATTACTAAATGCAGATTAATTTACGCAATCTTCAATTGTTAAGAAAGATCAATACTGTTCACCTCACTTAACTTAACTAATGCATCAAGACTTCCCCTTTCAAACTCCCCATCCCCACCTCCCAATTCCTTCAATTAAAAAAACCCTAGACAGCAGATACACCTATTTCGAGGGTGATTCCCATTTCCCCTCTCTGATTATATTCGTTCAATCAGCTAAGATTCAATGTCAAACTAGTTATCGATCCATTATACAAATCATAAGTATCTATCCCTGTCTATTAAGGACCATTTCATTCAAAAAGGTAAAAGGGATTGAATTTTTAAGCTTCAATAAACTCCACCTCCAACATTTTTTCCGTTTTTACAAATCATCAACACAATCAAAGTAGACAACAAAGCTTGACCAGAAAAAAGAGTTTGACTCGAACTGAAACATAAACCCCAAGAAAACTAGAAACCCAGAAAAATTAAAGCATAAAGAACGAAAATTTACAATAAATGGAGAAAAAAGAGAGGAGAAATTTACATGTCCCATGATTTTCTGAAGATTTTTGTTGTTGTTGGCGAATATGTACATGAGACCAATTGGAACTGAGACGTATACTGCGAACTTTACTATCTCCAATACACCCTTTGAGGTTCCAATAGACGACATCTTCTTCTTCCTGCTCAATGAAAATCTGCTAAACTTTAATAATTTGCTTTTCGATTTGCAGAGACGAACGAGAGGATGAGAACTCAGATGCGTGGAGCTTTGAGCTTTAATGGAGTAGTAAATATGGCACCGTATGGAGGAGAAAATGATCAAAATTGTGCTTATTGTAAGGGCTTTGATTTCACTTGGTACTTTATGTATCATAAAATGTGATCAGTTTGGTCCTTAACCCTAAAATTAACATATTTTTTTTTTTTTCTCATCAAAATACACGGAATATGTAAAAGATGCGTTCGTTCAAGACTTTTTTCCTTCCCCTGTTTCCAATGGCAATCAAGTTTACAGTGTATTTTGATGAGAAAAAAAAAGAAATATGTTAATTTTAGGATTAAGGACCAAACTGATCACATTTTATGATACATAAAGGACTATTTCCATCAAGTTCATATATTAAGGATCAAGTGGAATCAAAGACCATACATTAAGGACCATTTTGATCATTTTCTCCCGTATGGAGACCAAAATCCAAATTGGCAAAAAAAAAAAAATTAACATCTATTAAGGGAAAATTTCACAAATAGCAACTTAATTAGGTTTCCAGTTTGTTTATTATAATTGTAGCTACATGTTAGAGGGAGGAGAGAGGCAAGCGAGATTGGGAAAGGGGAGAAGTGAGGCGAGTGAGATTGGGAGAGGGAGGAGAGAGGCAAGTGAGAGACGACAGAGAGTGGAGAAAGATAAATTGTATTTGTATATCTCTCAAATTGTGTATATATATATATATATATATATATATATATATATATATGTCACATAATTGTATATCTATGTAACTGGTATATATATGTATTTATATAT
>JAJOOS010022319.1:0-22255 GCA_029582725.1 Solanum chiquidenum | reverse complement strand
GAAACAATGAACCAAACACTTGATAAAAATAAATCATGCATTATTAATCCATCCACTACTAATCCCTGCATTACTAATTCCTGTGTTATTATTTTTTGTACCAAACGACCCCTTTGTGTTGTACTGTTGGGCCACTAATCTCCCTTTTTCTTACGAAAAAATCACCCTACATATATATTTAAGGGGCAATATTACGGGTTTTAAATCTACTTTTAAATACTTGTAACATTTTAATTTCAAGTTATGACATATCACTCTTTATTTTTAAATCAATTTAATTCCACTTTATTAAATTATTAGTCCTTTACAATTATTTTTTAATTATTAAGTGATATAAAATAAAAGATCAACTATACTTATCTGTTACCCAATTTTAGGGATTTACCTTGATTCTTATTTTCTTTTACTGTTACACCCAATTTTAGGGATTTACCCCCCCCCCCCACCACCACCACCACGTTTCTTCTATCATTTCACATGCCATAACAGCACCCCACCACCCCCACGTTCAAAAATTAAAAATTTCTCTCTCACCTCTTCATTCAACTTCCATAGAAATTGTAAATCACCTCTCTCATAATTAGAATTCTTCATCTCTCTATCACCATAATCACAAATCAACTCCACAATACTAAGAATCAAGTTTTTAGGATTTTCGAAAAAACATGTCAAAGAAATCTGAGCATACTTCTAGAAAGAGCCCAGATTAGTAGAAGCGTGTTTTACTGTTGAAATTGAGGCTCCAAATCCGGTGAGAAAGAGTGTTACCCCTCAAAGAAGAAACAAATTCCAGAAAAAGAGAAGAGAAAAGAAGGAAAGAAAATTGCAAGTCCTCCAAATCAAAAGGGACAAAAGAGAAAAGGGAAAATTATGGAACCTCCTTCGGATTCAGATTCAGATTTTGTAAGCGAGAGAAAATTAACAAAAAAATAAAAAAATCAACAAATATCGATATGGGTCAGTAATCAAAACCATCTAAAAGAAGAGCAACAATGAAGGATGACTCGGATACCAAGTGTATATCAATTGGATACAACATAAAATTGTTTTAGGTTGTCTAATTTGGTTGAAATATCAATTACATTTTGTTTTTTCCTTTTTCAAGTGGGATATATATTGGATATCAAATGGATACCAATTGGATACAACATTAACTTTTTTTAGGTTGACCAATTCAGTTGAAATCTCAATTACATGTTGGTTTTTCAAAATTTTCAATTGGATATCAGTTCGATACCAAATGTACATCAATTGGGTACAAAATTAACTAGTTTTAGGCTGACTAATTTAGTTGAAATCTCAATTACGTGTTTTTTCAGTTTTTTCAATTGGATATCAGTTAGATACCAAATGTAGGCTAATTAAGTACAACATTAACTAGTTTTAGGTTGGCTAATTTGTTTGAAAACTCAATTACATATTATTTTTTTCAATTTTTCCAATGAAATATTAGTTCGATACGAAATGTATACAAATTGGATACAACATTAACTAGTTTTAAGTTGGCTAGTTCACATAATAAATGTTATAAAATTATAATTCATTAACTTAAAAGACAAAATAAATCAAAAACATGAGTTTGTCACAATAAAACAACTAAATAAAAATAAAAATAAATGATATCTTTTTTTTCAGCAGGGTAATTTGATCATGTCTTCATGTTGCGTCTCTCTTGACGACATGCACTACACGTAACCTTAAAGCTCTTGAACTTCACATCAGCAAGCCCATTCCAATGTTCAAGTTATGGTCTTCCTACAATTCTTTTTGAATCAGGTGGCAATAATTTATGCTCTGATACTTTTTGAATTGCATATTTTCTTGTTCCATCATAAATTATTGTGTCGGTATTACAAGATACAAAAGTACAAATAACTTTTATACATATGTTATATCAGTATACGAATTTCATACCATTTTTATGCATATTTTTTATACATATTTCATGTCAAAAGTAAACACTGATTCATGCAAAAAAGAATACGAAATTATACAATTTATAACTAGTAATTATCTTTATTAAATAAGCAGTATACCAATTTCATCCCACTATTATGCACAATTCCAACCAATATATATAATGCCAAATATAGAAATTGAATCATACCAGATTCGGGTCATAAAAACTATAATTTTTCATACAAATTTGTCTCACTACTATATCAATTTCATACAAAATTTACGTTAATTTTTATACCAGAATCATACCAAAAAATTAATAATACTTCTAACAATTAATTGTCATTTATTAGATAAATAGTATACGCAATTCATTCCAATATAACGCCAAAATCGTAGCAACATGATATAATCAGTATATCAATTTCAAAAAAAAATATGTAATTTTTTAAACCAGAAACATACCAAAAATGAATGTTCATACCAAAATCTATACCAATTTCAAACAAATTTTATGTAATTTCAAAAAATGAATGTTCATATACCAAAAATGTCATAATTAAAATTATTATACACAAACAAAATCTGAATAATTTTTTTCCAATATCACTGTTCATAATTTTTCTTTTTTACGTTCGATTTGTGTGCCAATACAAATAAAAAATCGCAAAGAACACTACCTGAAGGATCTCATCTATCATCATGCTTTATTAATACTGTTAAGAAGTCTTCAATTACAAGAAAATAAAGATTATTGAATAAAAACAAATATGAATTAGTAGAGAAAAAATTGAGAAGAGAGAGAAATTGTTTGAACAAAAGGCAAGAAATCTGTTTTGAACGAATTTTAACTGCTTTGAGTTAAACATGAAAAACAAATATTCCTTTTTTTATGAATCTCCTATTTTTATGACTCTTATTAATTATCATTAATTATTTCAAATTATTTATGTAAGTATGTAATGTGTGGGTATTGTATTGTTGTATGTATAGGAATGGACTGGATTATCGTTGTTGCTGGAAATTGGGATGAGCTAATGGTGTGGGCTGGGAATGGGAAAGAAAGGGTGGGCTGCTGGAAGGTTGCAAGAGGAGGGCCCAAAATGGTTTTTTAAGATGGGTCAAGGGTAAAAACAAATTAAATTGGTGAGAATTAAATTAAGCTTTGGCAATATGATTTGAATTATAGCCAATCAAAGATTAAAGATGTAGCCAAATTGAATTAGTTGGGATAAGTTCGGCTAGCAATTTAAATAAGACGAAATAACATGATTAATTTATGAGCTCTTAAATCTTAACGAAATAAAAATAATTAACTCAATCATAAACTAATCGATTCACCTATAAGTTTATTAATCCAAAATTAAAACCATAGTTCAAACTAGAACTAATTGAATAAAATATTTATTTAAACAAGAATAAAAATCTTTTAATATGATTTTCCAACATTTATAAAATATACTAATTACGTATATAATTATATGAAATATATTTGTTATTCGAGATACTATAAAAATCATTTGATATTACTTAAAATAACCTTGAAATTATTTTAAATTTTTTAAAGCTAATTACTCTAAATTGTTTGAAAATTAAGAAGCTCAAAACTAATTATTATCGGAGAGGGTCAAAATTGGGTGTCAACAGTATGATTTTTGGTTTGAATGCATTAATTTTTTTGGCATTATTATGGAATGTAATGAATTTGGTACACTATGTAATTAAGAAATTATAATTAATATTTATAAGTTAAAATTATTTTGATATTCTACTTGCATGATATTGGTATGAATAATTGATGACAATTGAGTAAAAATCTGTATGAAATGTGTGAATAAGAATTGTATAAAGTTTGTATACAAATATAACACATGTATTTTTCTTTTGTATTTGTACACAAATATAACACATGTATTTTTTTCTTTTGTATTGAAGATGCATATACGATCCCTGTTGAACCTTTCCTATGCGAGAGTACGTGGGATATACCAAGTCATGTTTCTGAGCCTAAGTTGTTGCCGCCTGGTTCAAAAAGAACTGTAGGATGACCGCAACTTGAATGTTGGAAGGGATTTGCTAATGTGAAATTCAAAAGGTCTAAAGTTACTTGCAATACATGTCGTCGAGAGGGCCACAACAAGAAGAAATGTTCAAATTACCCTGCGCCAAAAAAATCATAATTTATAGACAAAATCATGCCCAAAATCTCTGAGACACACCTAATCATTACTAAGGTCTTATTACCCCTCCCCCCCCGAACTTATTTTATATATAATTTCTACTCCTTTTCGGCCTACGTGGCACTATCTTGTAGGCCCAGCGCGTGTTGACAATTTTTTCAAGGATAGTGTCACATAGGCCGAAAAGGAGTAGAAAATTATATATAAAATAAGTTGGGGAGGTAATAGGACCTTAGTAAAGGTTATGTGTGTCTCAAGGATATTGGGCATAGGCTGGGGGGTACTTATGCATTTTCCCTTTTTCAAAATATATATTGAGTAATTTATTAAGTAATAATGGTATGCAATTGATATTCATTTGGTATGCAACTGAATCCACAGTGATCTTAGTTAATGTAATTTACAATTAGTATTCATTTGATATCCATCTGGTGTCCCACTTGAAAAAATATAAAACAAGATGTAATTGAGGTGGTACAAAATATAATGATCACTGTTTTACATTGTCAGATTCATTCTTCCAATATTTATACAAGTTGGATACCAACTTCATACAGTTTTTTGTTTTTTGTTTTTGTCTTAAATTTTGAAGTAAAAAATACCAATCATATATGAATAGGATGCCATTTGTATACAAGATGGATCCCAATTAAATGGCACTCTTATTTCATGTAATCTAAATTGGTGTTCATTTGGTTTTGAATTAATATCCAAACTAAAACTATTTAATGTTGAATCCAATTGGTATGCAATTTGTATATAATTGGTATTCCGAAATTATAAGAGACAAGCTGAAATTCATGTGTATACAAATTGAATACCAATTAAATGGCACTCGTATTTCATGTTATCTAAATTGATATTCATTTGGTTTCAAATCAATATCGAAAATAAAACTATTTAATGTTGTATCCAATTGGTATGCAGTTTGTATAGAACTAGTATCCTGAAATTATAAGAGAAAATCTGTAATTCATATGTTAACAGATCTAGTTAAGTTTAAAAATGTATATGAATTATTTGGTACTATGTTTAAGAGGGTTTTTTTCAAAACTAAAGTTTAATAAAAATCTGGCTAATATTGATAAAATTGAGAACTTTTGACAAATTTAAAATAAAAATGAATGTAGTTGGTATCTAACTGGAAGAAAACAATGCATATTATATATCATCCAAAACTTAAAACTGTAGCAAAAATAAATATATATCATCCAAAAATTAAAAAAATATATAATAGTCTAAGTTGCAATCAATTATCTCAAATTTAATTTTTGTGGCCTTGGTGTAGGATAATTACTAGTATCTGAAGCATGTTCTTTTGATATGCGGGGTTCACCAAATTTGCTAGCAACAGTTCCAGTTACTTCACTCTCACTAATCGACTATATCGTTCTTGGTTTTTTCATACTGTCATATGATTGTGGCGTACCTATGACGATGGTACGTCGCATCGATATCAGTGGAATCCATATAAAAAACTCCATTACGGATGTATTCAACAAATGTGTACATGCCACAATCACTGAAATAAAATTGAAAGAAATATAATTTTGAGAGATAAAGTGAATTAATTTTGCTGATGAAATCACTAAAAGATAGAAATACATACTTTGAACTTGGCTCTTGTTGAGGCACATTCGCCAGATGCTTGACTACGAGTGTGTCGGATTGAGACTTGTCAATATATGCAGGGAGAAACGGTTTTTATGGAAGATGATTGAAGAGGTGAAATCTGCCCTTTCTTTTGATTGTAGAATGAAAATTTTCTGATTTAAGAGGTGTAGAAACGATTTCTATGGAAGATGATTGAAGAGGTGAAAGAGGAATTGGTAATTTTTGAACATGGGGTGGTGGGGTGCTAACTAGAACAAGTGTGGTAACAGGAGGAGTGTGGATTTGACGTGTAACGTTAAAAAAGGAACAAAAATCAAGGTAAAATTCCTAATAATGTGTAAGAGATAATTATGGTAGATTCTTTATTTATATTATTTAATAATAAATATAAAATTATAAAAGACTAAATATTTAATAAAGTAAAATTAAATTGATTTATAAATAAAAGGTGATCTGTTATAACCCGTAATTAAACTGTTATAACTAAGAATATTTTAAAAGTAGATTTAAAACTTGTAATATTGTCCCTTAAATATACATGTGACTGATTTTTCCTTATAAAATTTTCACTTTTCTTACGGGTATACAGTTGGGCCAGTGTCTTCCAAATGGGTATATAGGCAGTTGGGCTTAACTGTTGAAGGATAGTAGCAGTCAATGGTTCATCAACTAATCACTGAATGATTCATTTTCAAGTTCTTGCAAAATATTAAGTTCGAACAATTTATTTATAATTTATCTAGCTAGGAATTGGACCGAAAAAATGGGCAAAGAGAATGTAAACGAGGTATGAGCCTTCTCATAATCTTGGTCATGTTGCAACATTAGTCTAACATAAAATTGCACGTTTTGTCTTTTAAATTGTCTGGTCTTAAATTTTGTCACAATCGAATTTATGCCTGATGAGGCATAAATATTTTAAAAAACTGAAGTTATGTACGGTGAAATATTATGATACAAAAATATAAACTTATGTCTCACTAAAAAAATATTTATTATGAGAGGCATAAATGAAAGACCAACACAAAATAGGACCTAAAGTGCAAATGACCCCTACCTTGAAGCCTAATAATTTATTGGGCTAAGCAATGACTTCTTGCTTCTTTTTATCTTTCTTTTTTTTTTAGTTCCAGTAATATAAAATCAGCTCATAGCACTCCTTATGAAAATATAATTCACTCAATTCGCCTAAGTTTAGGTGAGTTAACGACCCTCCTATTTTATTAATTGTTCATTTTGATATGTTTAATTCAACTCAAGTAAAAGTTAAGTTGATTGGCCAAAATATATAGCACAATTGTCCAATAACCTTGTTAAAATATTAATAAAAAGTCCTCTTTTTAATTGTGTAACATGCTATATATAGTCATAATAATAATAATAATTAAAAAATTTATTTCTTAATTAAGTAAATTATAAGAAACTAAATAAATAATTCAAACAAGATACGAGTTTGATAGGTGTAGTTATCACTCATTATTTAGCTCATCTTAAGTCAATCTATGCCCAATTTTTTTTTGTCCCACCTATATTCGCTCAAAGTGTCTAGTATTTAACATTCATAATTGTTATTGATTACCCTTTATTTAGGTCGAACTTTATTTTCATAATTATTTGATGTATTATCGTGATGTGCTAGATATATCTGTTTCCTCTTATCTTATTTTCTTATTTGACATTATTGGTTATTGCTATTTCCATTCAAACAAATCTTTCTTTTATGTTGCTTTCTTAAACAGTCTTATTTTTCTGAAAATTGTGGTTTATGCTACTTTTTTAAATGACGTTTCATAAGTACACAAAAGTACATAATAATCTTCGTTTTTTTAATTCATTTTTTCATACTATTTTTTTACAAAGAGTAGTTTTAGTAGACTGAAATGGGAGGTGGGGGAGTGCAATGAATTATAAGATTTCTTAAGAGATCATACAATAAATTATAAGATTTCGAATATATAAGATTTTGGAAGTTGCTACTATACAATAAAAATAGGGCGGAAAAATTAGTCTATGAAAGTATGACCTACTAGATTGGTTTGAGTTTGGCAGGTTAATGATTCATGTATTTACTAATTTTAGTTCATTTTGATCTATCTAATTCAGCTCATTTAAAATTTGATTGATTTTAGCTAAATATGTAGCTCAAATTAATAAATGACAAATTTAATCAATTATTTTCTAGATAGAATAATGATTATTTTTTTTTAGTTTTGCTTCATAATAAAATGATAAATAAACAAAAAAAAATCGTAAAAATGCACGATTTAGTTATGACCTTATGTTTAACTCATGTTGGTCTAGTCAATCTCAAACGAAATAACCTTTGGGCAAAATTTAAAATATCTTATATATTAATTCAATTAATTTTAACCGTTCAAATTAAACCCAATTGACTACCTGTCACTCCCCTAATAATAGAAGTGAACTATATTTTGAAATTCCGACAATTATAACAGTTATACAAAATACTAACCATCTGTCACCTCCTAAATAATAGAAGTGAATTATATTTTGAAGTTCCGACAATTATAATTGTTATACAAAATACTAGAAAGAGTTGTCAAACTCAAAAATGTCTCGACCTTCTAATAATTTTGTACAAAAATATTCCTCTTATATTTAGCAAGTACCACTACTTTACTAACTAAATTTATACTATTATACTATTTCCCAGGTGAATGCACACACAAAGACAAAAAGATACATCACTAGTACAACGGATGGTGCCGCTCCTTTCTTAATTAAAGATTTTATGTTTGATCCTTAAATATGAAAAAATCTTTGGTAAGGAACGGTTCTCCTCAAATTGAGTCCTACGAGGGTGTAAAAATTAATTAGTCGAGCTCCGATATGAGTATCAGAAATGAAATAAAGAGAAAGATAGTGGGTGAAATATTGAGATGGGCCACAGAATCCAAGTTGGGCCCCCACAAAGTGAGGCCTAAATATTCAGGCCCAGACATGACGTTTTCTAAAAAAAACAAAACGTAGCAAATGGAAGTATCCTTCGCCTACCGACATTCCATTATGCTATTTTGTTTTCACATTAGAATGTTCTCTTTTTCAATGATTTTGCCTCTGAATTATTTTTTATCTCTTGTTTAAATCCTTAGTTCTTGTCATAACTTCAACCACAAAGACAAAAATCATACATGGCTTTTTTCAGATTATTGAGCTTTCACTTCACATATACGTAATACTTCCCCAATCACTCCATATATATCAATTATGATTTTGCATACTTTATCATTGCGACACTTTGCGTAAAAAAAGGAATAGTATTCACTATTCCATGTGTTTTTGCGATCAAACGAAATCTGTGGGGATCGATCGACAGAGTTACTAAATTCGCCTAAACATCACATATTAGTTAATCGCTTCTCATGTCTAATCTGATGGACAGCGTAACCAAATGGGCCTAAACAACACCACCCGTGGGACCTTCCTTCCTTCGAAGACACCTAGATAATAAAATGGATCTACAAAAGAAAAGCAGTACAAATCGATAATTAGTAAGGAAAATTATTTTTAATCATCTTTGACTAATTAGTAGTGGTAAAACCTATTAAGGCCGACAAAACTTGACTTGTCTAAATGTGTAGTAAAAATTAATGCTGCTTTTCTCCCACTTTACCTAAACCAACTATCGAAGATCGTGCCAGGTGTGAATTTGGTACAATGTTGGGCAACTGCTGGTACATTTTTTTTAAAAAATTAGTATGTAATTAGGACCTAATTACTTTCTCATTGCCCCGGTCAAAGCTTGCCTAATTCGTTATCTTTTTACCCTAATGATACAGACAAGAGAATTATAATATATCTACAAAACTAGTGATTCATTATTATTTTTCTACTTATTTTGGTTTTGATTATTGATGAAATTGAAGCGAAGAAGTGAGCCAGGCAAAAATTATGTGGCTTTGGGTTATATTGGTACATAACCTAAGTAAATTTGTTTGGACAGGGATCAATAAAGTCCGAAACATAAAGTATCAAATTATAAAGGTATACCCCGCATTAAATGATTCCCTCGTCTCTAAGATTGTCTCAATAGATTTTGTATACCCCAAAACTAGAAGACATCTTCTTAATTATTCTAACAAAATAAGGCTTGTGCTAGACATTACCTTCTTTAATTAAGGCGTATCAAGTTGGGTGAGAAAGATGGATGTTTTTATTTGAAAACTATTTTCCTCTTTAATTAAAATGATTTTTCATTGACATGGAGTAATCGTTTTAGTATGCCAGGTATATCTTTGCCTAAAATTCCATCATTAACTCGATAAATCCAGCTGTCTACTACCAAAATGGTAATGCATTAGGCTAAAGTTTTTAGGTAGATTATATTGTCTGAAATTGACTTATCCATAATGACAACTAACACTTGATCGAACACAAAAAAATAGTGATCACCAAGCAAATTAAAGGCAACCATATATAAAAAGTAGCCTAAAAGCTTCATGAATTATATGATCATATAACTACTTTTCCAACTAGATAGAAAACGATTTCCCGTGACATATTATTATTATTTGATGAAACAGACATATATGATTGTACGGACAGCTATCAATTCTTATTCTAGATTCCCATAATATTGCTTGAGAATGTAAGTTAACTGATGAAAATTAAAGTGTATATTACTTGAACAAGTAAACTTTAGGGATATATTAAAATATATAGTAATAAAATTAAATGTAAACTGCCTTCATATATTATTTATATTACTATATTTAAACTTGTTACTATTTTGAACTCCATCTACAGTAGTTCTTCTGAAACTTTGCCAATCATAACAACAAAAGGTTTTAAATTGTATTTTCACTTGACACCTAACTTATCATAGGGTTTAATCACTTTAATTAAGTGGGAAGGTTAGAGTTTAATGCAAGAACAAAGATATGACACACTTAATTTATATTAATATTTAAATAATATATAGTCATGATGCACCAAATTAGGTCTTTTATTGCATCTTCCTTTCTTTCTTTTTTAAACTTATCAAACTTGCTCCTTATAATAGTTAATAATAAAATATCAAATATCATTTAAAGTTGTGATGAAATGAATAAAATCTCTTTATCCTTAATTAGAGGTCTCAAACTCGAGAAAAAAAAATACAAGAAAGTCTTGGACGATAAGGAGGATTTCCCTCTAACACAACATGAATTCATATTAATCAGGACTTAAGGTAAATATCATACAACAAACCAAAAGAATGACTCTTTGTCTTTTTTGACAATTATTTGAATTTAAAACTTTTCATATGACATGTTTAAGAACGTAATAGTAAAGGATATTTTGATACATGTTACCTATCTTTTATTTAAGATTTATTTACTCAAATTCCATGAAAATTTGATAAACAAATTGATACCTTGACAATTCATTCTTTTAAAAAGCGTAAATAAGTTTGTAAAGGTTTTTAAAAAAAAAATCTCTAAAGGTAAATTAATTAATCCACGCTTTCTTATTTATGATTTCTGAACGGATACACAAAGAAATAATGGACAACTAATATGAAACGGACATATGAATTGAGTTATCAGGAGAAAAGTGTGTAGTTTTATATTTCGAGATATGATGGTGACTGATCATGTATAACAATATGATGGTCTGATTACATCCAAATTCCACCACCCTCTTTGACAGAAACCTCTATTACCATCCAATATTATTTTTATTATATAATATAATATAATATATCCAAAGATAAAAAAGACAACAACCTTCGGATTAATAACTTTTCTTCCCTGCTAAGTTGCCAAATATTGTATAATCTAATTACTAATCCTCCCACCATCCAATAATTAATAGTCTGTCAGTGTTTAGATTTGGCTTAATTTGTCTTCCATAAAGATTACACTTGGAGGAATTCCTGGCTGGTCCCAAAGGTAATGGAGACCACAAAAAGACAAAAGTCTATATAGTGGAAAATAAATTGGTCCCATATTATTCATGTGCACTTGAAATAAGTGGAATGAAGTTGATCTCCTTGCCCTACCCCAAGTCATCCCTAATCACTACTATCTTTATACTTCTATTTTTATTTGTCACAAAGAAACAAAACCCCGTTTCATAGCTTTCTTGCCTAATCATAATAACGGAGTTATGTATATATATATATTTGGTTTGAAAAGACAAAGGAATATGAAAGTAACGAAAAGGTACTTCAATTTGGCTATCTTATCTTAAATATAATGACTTCGTCACACATTATTTATGGATATATATTATCCTACAACAACTAGTTCCATGTTTTTATTTTTAAATAAAGGGTCCCCCATATTTGTCAATCTCTCAATCCTCTTTCACTCACTTGAAAAAACCCACTTACAATTTCCTTTCACGCCCATGGTACTACCACTACCCCTTTCTTTCTTTTCTTGTGATGCGTTTTCAAGTCTTGATTAATTTAAAATTGTTAGAGAAAAAAATATTTCTATCATATAAATTTCTTTTTCCCAAGGGCTTAAATTCATATGATTATATTGCCTTATACAAAATTAGGCCAATTGCAAAGGATCATTCCAAATTTGCACACATCTCTTATGTCTTCTACTCAAAATATAACATTATTGAGGAGTCAACTTTTTTTTTCAATCATAGAAATATTGTAGTTTTTTACTTCTTACATCACATTAAGATTATGAAATAAAATACCAAAACAATCATTGAAGAAAATTTAGTAGTAGAAGTTTCTTATAGAAATATCATATTAAAGTTAAGTTGTGCACAAGCAAATTAATAATAATATAATTCTACAATTTCCACAAATGAAAAGGGAGATAATTCAAATTAAACGGCATAATGAACTTTTTCTGTAAATTTCTAAAACTTGCAAAAATAAAAATCAACATCAGAACTATCAATTAAGATTAGATGTGGGCGGCATTGACAAATTTTGTACTATCGAATCTTGATTTATATAACTCTTTACACGGAGAGAGGTAAATTACTAGTTGAATATTCGAGTTCGAAGTTAAAGGGTAAAAAAAAATTGTCAAATTTTTTAATATGGCACATCAAAAAATTTTAAAATCAAATGGGCAAAATCGCTCCTGACGAAGCGATTTTCCTCTGATATAATGACTAAAAATTGCTGCCACAACATCGATTTTAAGTCAATTTTTTTTTTCCTTACTTCGCTGCAGGGACAACATTTTTCATGCCTATTGTTAATGTGCTATTATTTTCATCCCTATTTTTAATTATTAATAATATAAAAATAATAAACAAAACGGACAGTATACTCAATAAAATTGTTGAAGCATAAGAAAAATTGAATATATATTATAAATAATAATAAAAGAATATTGAATTAAAAAAACTTCAAAAGGGGCAGTATAGCGGTTTTAAGAAAAACTTTTTTTTATTAAATTCTTAACCAAAGAAAAAAAGATTCATTTTTTTTAGAAAGCAATTTTATTTTATTTTAAACGGACGACGTTAACTTTTGTTAGAATAAAATCGGTCCCGACAGAGCGATTTTTTACCCTTTTGGTTAAGTTTTTTTTGATGTGCCATTTTAATAACTTTTTTTAAAAAAAGTTATCCTTTTGACCTCGAACTCTAGAATATTCTGTGTAAAATATGATCAAAAATCCTTTTTTCCATTATTCCACTTTATTTAAATCAATGACTTACTTTTGCAACTAAAACTTTAGAATAAGAAAAGACAAAAAGGATGAGATAATAAACATAAAAAGATAACAAAATCCCGCATATAACACAATCGATACACCTTCTCTTTGGCCGAAAGAGGATCCAAAAGCCACATCCATTTTACATAAAATGTGGGATATTCCCCTCCTTTACAACTAATCAACAACAACAAAACAAAGTTTTCTCATCTTTATATCATCATCATACATATATCTTCCAACTTATATCTAGTTTAATTAAATACTCGGAAATTTAAAAAGAACAAGAAAAAAAAAAGCAGGAACCTACTAAAAGGGAAAATATCAACTGCTTTTTTTTCTTTGAACTTCTAAAATTAGATTCCCTACTATTGTGAAAGGACAAGGAGCCCTCTATTTAATAAAGTTAGACTTCTCTAGGATCAACAAATATAGAAAGACCAGGTTGTGATTTTGTCCAGTCACCTACAGACCCGTCACTATAGTCTTCCCCAAGTCGTTTCATGCACCATAGATCCTCAGCGCATGATAGTTTCTTCCAGTGTGGGATTGCTAACCTTAACGGCTCCCCGCTCGCTACCTCCGTCGCCACCACGCTGCACTCTGATTCTTTTGCTAAATTGTGAGCAAAATCACACAGAGATTTCATCAATTTAACAGATAATGGGCCTTCACCACCAAGCCCATACAAAAAGTGAAGCCCAAATGGCTTGAAAACCTCCGGCACCGACGGCACCTTCAGCCATGGAAAAGCCCGGTCCACTAAACGAGTTGTTTTAGCAAGGAATTTCGTCATTCTCGATGCGCCGCGAACCTCTAAATTGAACACGTCCTTACAGTTCCACACACTGACCAAAGCCCATGACTCCGGCGGATTTGCCAAGAAATCATCCACACCAGGCCAAGTTTGGGCGGAGTAAAGTCCATTTGGAACGGCTAGAAAGGTACCGAGATTGAGATTGTTGTTGAGAACGGAGTCAATGTCGCGGGGGAAGAACTCAGTGGTGGAGTATCGGCGGCGGTATAGGGTTTCAGCATCAGTTGGATTGAGCTTGATGATAGTGACCCGAGTAGATATCCGGACCCGATGAGCGAAAACGGGTTGGACCAAAATGGAGGGGGTACGGAACTTGGAGTAACCGCATTTGTTGTTGAAGAGCTTAATGGAAGCTTGATTGTCGTTTTCAGTAGCTATGTACGAATATTCAGCTCCATTACCTCTGAACCACTCCTCCATTCCGCACACCAGTTTTAACGCAATTCCCATTCTCCTGAAAATACGTTTTTTATATTTAAAAAATGTCATTTTACAATAATAGTCTTAAAAAGACGAGAGTAATAATAATACTGTGTCCGTCCACACATTGATCAACTTTTAGCAAAAAACTAAACTATGGAGTATATTAAACTGAAGATCCAGTACTAAAAATAAAAATGGAAACTATTTGAGTTTGTCGGCATGAATGGATAAAGAGGGAGGCTTACCGGTGAGCAGGAGAAACACGAAGGCCTAAAATATAGGCGAGTTTGGTGAAGATAGGAAGGGGCTTAGTGGAATCAGAGGTGTTTTTCACACCACTCCTTGAGAGTTTCTTCCCACACGTAACGGTTTTGATGCAACCCCTTATCATCCCTACGATTGATTTTTCTTCGTTTTTTCCGTTGTGCACCACTATTTCTGCAACCTGATCATCAGCAATAATTAATTAAAATATATATATACGCAAATGAAGTTTTATTTATATATATGATGAAATGGTTAGTTTACCAGCATGAGATAGGCAGGAGAATTGCGAACTCTGCAAATTGGGTCACCCAAAAGATCGGTGTAAAGAGAGAGTTTACCACTGGGGCCAACCTCGCATCTTCTCTCTACTTCTTCCACTTCTTTGCTATCATTTTTTGAATCAAATTCTCTCACAACTATCGACACTACTAAATCACCAGTCTCCACCATTTTTGTGTCTTCTCCTTTCACTCTATATTACTAAAAATGTTTTAGACTGAAGCAAAAGAGTGGTTTATAATAGTAGCGAGGATAACGTGTAAGGGAAGGTTAAAAAGCAGAGCGGCAGAAGAAAAAGCTTTTTTTTCTTGTCGAAATTGAAGAAAAACACAAACGATGATGATAATGAACGACAAAGAGCAAGCGGCAAAAGAAAAAATGAAAAGAAAAAAAAAGGGGCCGTTATAAAGCTCTTCTACTTTCTTTGGGTGTATTGTTCATGATTATGCACAAGTGAGAAAATAGAGAGATTTGCTAAATTAGATGCACTCACCACTCTCTCCTTTTATACTGATTTCTGGGGCTGTCTTTTCCTTTTTACAAGCACCCACCCCCCTAAAAACCCCCCACACCCCAACCCCCTTTGTATTATTATTATATTAGAAAAAAAATAAAAATGTAGAGGAAATAATCTGTAGTTTAACAAAGTCTATCTTTTTTATTTATGTATTTTTGTCTTTTGCTATCTATAATAAGGAAAGAAGAAATTTAGTAAATTGTTCCGAAAAAAGAAAATATCTAGTTTGCTTTAGTGGGACTAGTCGATTTCTATGACTCATGAGTGGGACTAATTAATGGAAGAGTTAATATTCATAACAACTTTTTTTATTCTTTTTTTTTTACAATTTATAATTTTAATCATGAATCATCATCAGAATAAAAAGTTTTGGGAAAAAGAAATGGCGGCTGTGGCTGCGCAGTCCCATTGTAGGGTAATTATTGTTTCACTTTCAATTTTAAATTTTAAATAGTACGTATCAATGGACACAATTGGTAATCATTATCAGCTCTTAAATACACACTAATTAAAAATTAACTATCTCATCATATACTACTCCTATAACGCCTTGCCGCCATCATACATGCCTTCGGAAATGCAACTCATCCTTTAGGGGAAAAAAAACTTACCACCTACTAAGTATTTATGTTAAATTGATAAATGTATATCACATTTTAGTATATATATATAACGAAATTTCAATATTGTTATTCTCCAATGATTTATCAATAGGAATTATATATAGTCCTTTTCTCTTTTACAAAGGTATGCAAGAAATACGAGTTAATATTTCAGTCACTCAACTTTAAAAATATATGTAATAAAGTTATTAAACTTTATTTTATATCAATAAAATCACTTAACTTAGAAACTTTTTATCAATAAAATCACTCAATTAAATTTATTATTAAAAAAAAAAATCTAACATAGACAAATATTTTTTATGTCATGTAAATAAGGACCCACAAAGATATAAAATTTTAAAAAAAACTCATTAGGGAATTATTTTTATGAACAAATTTAATTAGTAAAACAAATAATATGACAATACTGTATATTTAATACTTACCAGGTATCATAATGAGTTTTTTTCCTGACAAATAATTTATGATATTATTTATATCGTAAAATAGATAAACAATTAATTAGTGTTAGTTTACTGCCCTAGCACATTCAAATTGATCTAACATACAGGACATTATATCATTTTTAAAAAGATCTCTTTTTTTAATCATGATATCATTAAAAGTCATTCAAATCCATATTGGACATTCAAAATCTCTTCGTCTTCTTTTTAATCATAATATCATATTGAAAAAATTATTCAAATAGATCGATATCAGACGATCTCATAATATATCGTAAGTTCTAGATATATAGTATTGTCATAATATTTATTTTAATAATTAAGTTTGTTCGTAAAAAACTTTTTAACGAGGTTTTTTTAATTTAATTTTTTATAGGGTTCATGTTTATATGACATAAAAAGATAATTTATTTTGTCATGTCAATTTTTTTAATGATAAATTTAGCTGAGTGATTTTAGTAATACAAATATCTAAGTTGAGTGATTTTATTGATATAAAACAAAGTTTAAGGATTTTGCTACATATAGTTTCAAAGTTGAGTGACCTTTTCAGATATTAACTCCAAGAAATACAGGTAGATCAAGAAAATCACACGTATTCTTTTCAAGAAGACATGAATGCATATAGAAACATCTCTTTAATAAGTTTCACGATTACATGATTTTCTAGTTTAAGAGACAATTGGTCATATATTTCCGTACGTATATTAATTTGTAAGTATCGTCGTAAACCTATAAAACGTGTCGTTATCGATATATAGTTAGTGTTTGGTCATAGATTTTTAAATATTTTTGGCAAATATTATTTGTGTTAAAATTTATGTGAAATTTTATCATTTGTTTGGCCATAGTATTTGGGAAACATATTTCACTTTTTTAGGAAATATGATTTATATCCATAAGTTTTAAAAAATATCAAAACAAATCATATATTTGCATTACAAGTCAATTGGATCTTCGTTGTAACAAATACTCCTTCCGTTTAAAAAAGAATGATCTCCTTTCCCTTTTAGTATGTTTAAAAAAAGAATAACCTCTTTCTTTCTTTGGGAACATTTTAATTTCAGTTTTCCACGTGGCATGTTTAAGGCCACAAGATTAAAGGGCAATTTTGTATATTTGACATAATTTTAATTTAGGATCACAAAATTCAAAAGTCTTCTTTATTTTCTTAAACTCCGTGGAAAGTCAAACTATGTCATTTTTTGTGAAACGGAGGTAGTAATAAGTAGTGTCCATGACACTAGAACAATATGGCAGTTCAGAGTGAGTGCAACAAGCATCATTTCATACATCGTGAAATAGACAAAACACATGACTTTGCTACCTTGAACCGATTGTTCATCATTTTTATCAATAATCATATTATCACGTTCATAATCATTGAATATTCCATCACTACTTTGGTCTTTACGTAAAAAATTATGTAATACAACGCAAACAACTATTATAGAGGATGTTTTTGTAAAAGATAAAAATTTAGTGTAGATTTTAAATTTTTAAAAGATTTCAAATAATGAGATTTGGCCCAAATACTAGTTTTTTCTAGTATTTGGGAATTTGGGTTATTTGTCAAAAATATTTGCCAAATAATGACAAATTATATGGACAAATACTATTTGTCAATTTTTCTCCTAAATATTACTTGAAAAATCTATGGCCAAACAGATCCATAGAAATGTTTGTCAGATAACTTTCACGATTGGATAACTATCGTAAGACAATTGGCAACACGTTTCCGTACGTATATTTATTTGGTAAAAGTTTCATTTAAAAATTTTATTTTTTATATAATTATTTATTATTATTTTATATTTATTATCATTACATTATATTTAATATTTAAATTATATTAAAAAAATTATATTATATTAATATTTATTTATTTTTTATTTATCTATGTATAATATTGATGAATAATTGAATATGTAAATTTAAATTCAATAAAAACAAAAGTTTGATCAAATTTTAAATAATAGATATTCATAATAATTTCTATCTATAAAATAATTTTCATATTAAAAGTATGTTGATACTTGTCCTTTTTGTAATTTGACACTTAAAAATATTTTGTCAAAAAACTTAGTCAAATACAATTTGCTTATTAAAAATATTTTTCAAATGTATTAGCCAAATACAAATTATTATTTTTTTCAAAAATTACTTTTCTAAAAAGATATTTTATTAAATGAATTCTCAAAATAAGCAAATTTTAGCAATAATGTCAAACAGACTCTAAGAGTAATTTCTTCTCTTCAAAAGAAATTTCAAATATTCAAAAAATCTCTAGAGTAAATATAAAGAGATCATGGTCTTGAAATCCAATAAACTCATAGGATAATCATAACGAGGTCAAGACATCAAACTTCAAATGCATCGTAAGGAAGTCCAAATCCTACGCATGCTTAGGTAATTCCAGAAGTTAAATCTTAAAAAGTTGTGTCTTATGTAGATTTTATCTCGAGCTCATAAATGCAGATAAGTTGCTATAGATATCAAAATTTTGTGAGATTTTAATTGGAGATATTCTTTCCTAAATCCTAATTCATGTTTATATAAAAAATGATATATTTTCTTAAAGAGATATCTCAAATATTTTCAAAAATTCTAGAATATTCGTAAAGAGATGAAGATCTTGAAAGCCTGTATACTCATGAGATATATATTCATAAATAAGTCAAGAAATTAGATATTATCTTTGTCAAAATCCTCGTTGATTCATTATAAATTGCAAGAAAATCTAAATCATCAATGATCATTATAATTTCACAATTGAAATTTGAAAGAAAAAGAAGAAGGCGTATGCACATATTTTATCCCTATTTAATGCATGCGAATAGGTTATTGTAGACATTAAAATTTCGTGAGACTCTATAAGACGAATCCAATCTTTGTTAAGGTTTATGGAGATTACTCTATCCTGAAATCTTCATCCTTATATATAATGAGTACCATGTTCTCTCTTTTAAAAAGATATCTCGAATGTCCCAAAAAGTTAGGGTATTCATAAAGAGATCAAGACTTAAAAAATCGTATAAATTCATGAGATAATCCTAAAGAGGTCAAGACATTAAATATTATATTTACTATTAAAGTTGTTGTCCGATATTTCTAGCGATCAAATACATCACAAGAAAGTTCAAATATTCTACGTTTTAAAAACATGTTATTAATAACCTCCGATTCATTGGGAATTTTTTTTTAAAAAAAAAAATTGCACTTCTAAATATTCATGTAGACATTGAAATTTTATGGGACTCTACAAGAAATGTTCAATTCGAGTTGAGACTCTATAAGGTGTGTTCAATTTCAATTAGATATCCTGGAGATTATTCAACCCTAAACCCTAGTTCATGCCTATATTAAGGCTACTATATTCCCTTGAAAAAACATCTCGAAAATCCATAAAGAGATCGATATGTCAAATATTCCGCAAATTCATGGAATATCTTTATATCAAATCCAAATCATTTAATTTGTGAAATACGTCACTAACAGCCCTCATATTATGAAGATCAAGTCCTAATCATCCTTGTTCGAGAAATACACCACTAATGACCCTCGAATTATGAAAATCAAGTCCATATCATCCAAGTTCGGAAAATCCGCCACTAACGGCCCTCGGATAAATCTTATGAGAGAAGACTCTATAGAGGAAGGGAATTGTACCTGCAATATTTATCAATAAAGTTATATGTTTCTTCGTATTTTATTTGTACTTACAAATTTATTTTCTGTCACTTTAAAATTTGTTGCAAACAATTCATTAATATAATTTATATTTTATTATTGTAATTTACTTTTGTTCATTTTCTCTAATTCTTTGAATTTTTTCCGGAAGACTCTTTTCTTAAATATTATTCAATACAATTTCAGATTGTTGATAACAATTGTTTCCTAATTTAAACTATGAAGAACTCATGATTTGTAGTGTTAAACAGTAATAGGAGGAAATAGGAATAACGTTTGATTTGTAGAAAATGATAAATTTACGGTTTAAGTGGCACAAAAATCAATAAAGTGATGGATGATGCATCTCTATATACAATGCGTGATAATGGCATGAATAAATAGCTAATACATTTTCTCCACATTCATAACGGACCTGAAAATACTAAAAAGACGTGGTGCGAATCGCAACTGTTCGTGGCCCCCGCAAATTAAAAGCATTTTTTACGGTCTTTAAATATTTATTGAGTAAAAATATAAAAATTAATATTAATTACATTTAATTTTGCTAAATAATGCTTATTTCGAATTATCTATGTTTAGTAAAGACAAAGTAAGTTTGACAGAAGAGAATTATGTTGCATTATATTCTCATCATTTTTCCTTATATAAAATAAGGTTTGTAAACACATAAAATTTATTGCATCAAATTCATGTTCATTTGAGTTGAACGATTAATTTTGACGGTATGACTAGATAATTCATTTTATTAAATCCAAATTTAAGATTAATTTCATCTTATGATTCAAACTCAGGTCTATTTGCACCCTCCAATCAGCATTCGTCCGTCTGAACATTGAAACAGTAATGAGAAAAATGCTCGGTCCAATATTTGTTTTCGAAGGTCTTCGTTTTCGTGTAGAAACAAGTAACATGGCATCTCAATCAAATTTAAAAGTGGTTAAAATAATGTTTGACTAATCACAAAAAACCCTATCATATAATATTTGTGATAAATTTGATGCCAATTAAAATCAGGCAAGACATGCATTACACTTTGACAGTCTACTCCCTATAATTATAAATATGATAATTACATAAATTTCTAGAGATATTGAGCAACCGTTACAAAAACATTAATACTACATAATTCTTTGAAGAAATGATCAACAAAATTCTATCCAAAAATTGAAATTAATTTTATTATCGTTTAATATATGGTTATCAACTACTTTTAATAAAGGCCAAACACATATACATCCCCTCAAACTTGCCCTCATTTTTCATTTTGACACTCCAACTTAGCCTTGTTCCATTTTAACACTTAAACTTCATTTTTTCTGTACCATTTAAACACTTATACTAATTTTTATGATTTATTTGTTTTTATTTATGTCCTTCAATTGAAATTTCTTATTTTAAAAAAATAGACGTGTGCATGTTAATTAAAAAAATTATACATTCGCGAACGAACATAAAAAATTTCAAACAATAATATTATTTTTGATATTTCTCTGTATTTTTGCATGAAAATAAATTGACGAAAATTCTTTGATTTTCTTTCTTAAACATTCAATCAAATTAAATAACACTACTTATTTATTTTTTCTTATCATCTAGGCTATCTATATTTAACGCAAATACTCACTTTTAATTTTTAATATAAATCAATACGAATAAAAAAACTCATCTTCAAAAAGACTCAACTGACTTAGTTAATAACACTACTAAAAAAGACTCTTGTTCATTGCTAATAACACTACTAAACAATGTTAAAACTCGACTGACTTTGTTAGGTTGTCAGTGATTTTAAAGAAAGAAAACCAACACAATTTCGTCGGTTATTTTTCACACAAAAATACATAACACTCTTAAAAA
>JAJOOS010022318.1:0-28396 GCA_029582725.1 Solanum chiquidenum | reverse complement strand
AAAAAAGTTAAAAATAAACTCCTTAAAAAAATCATGAAACTTATGGCGTATCTAACACATCATGAAATCTATTGCGTATCCAACACTTCATGATCATCAAGCATATCTGAATCAACTTGTGGCAAGGTTGTCTTAACATCTTCATTTTCATCTGCAATTTATATGTGGCTTCAATTAGTGAAATATTAAATAGATTTTGAGTTTGAACTCTTTAATTTTAAATTTTAATATTATATTATATTTTTTTAATTATTTTTATTTGGCCCACGGGCCGGCCCTACCTATATTTCTCAAGCCCTACAAATCAGCAGGCTTATTCAGGCCGGGCTAAAAAGCCCTTTTCTTAAATGGGCTCCAAAAATCTTAGTCCAACCCTATTAAATCTCGGGTTAGGCCAGGCCGGCCCAACGGACCTAGCCCATATTGACGGCTCTAAAATTAACTAACAAATCATTAATTAAAAAAAACACGTAAATGGATAAGATAAAAAGAGAGAGGGTGTTGGGGCCAAGTTTGGTTTTCTGTTCGCCTGGACCTACACTTGGGCCTTTGGCCCATTTAAATCACAGGTACATGTCCTAATCTAACATAAAATAATTGTTTTTCTATTGGACCTTAGGCCCAATTCTTCCACCTGTCCTAATAACTAAAAAGTGATAATAATAATTGCAATAAAAGGGCTTAGGCCCAACAACGAAAAACAAAAATTTAATTTCGGGTCCTTTAGGCCATTTTCTCATTTTTGTAATCACTAAGTGTATACTAGTGTATCCAATCCCGTATATCAGCTCTAATTCAAGTTCGTCAATTTTTTGGAGACCATTACCTTGAATACGCTAGTCGACTTGGAAGGATTTTGGGCCTCCGTGGCCTAATAAGAAGATGCAAGGATAGGAAAGAGTCCACGAAGACTCGGGGGGGGGGGAATTTCACATGCAAACAAAGTAAAGGAAGACGGTTATTATATAATCCAACTAGTATGAAACAAAAGAAGATACACTAATTATATAAGGAGAAAACAATGAAATATATACTAGGATATGGTCCAAATTAACAGAAATCGAAACTAGACATGCTGAAAATCAAACTAGAGACCTAAAAAATATTAGGCTCAAAGTGGACAACTAAAGACTTATTTAGTGCAAAGGTGAAATTTTTAGGCCAAGTAGACTTAAAAAACATCAAAGAAAGCCTACGATCATTTCTCCAACCAAACTCAATCAACACCAACCGGATAAGTTCTAGGTCACAAAAGCAAGCACAAGGCATTATTCAACAACTCACCACACATTGCCTGCAAATCAATAAAGATGGTTTAATACCTTACTTCCTTTCCAAAATACAAGTAGCATTGAACATTTCAACCGTTAACGAAACAAAAGTAAAAAAAAGATCATCCATGACATGCTCAATCTTTTTAAAAATAGAGAGGTATGCTCAAATATTATTCACATGCAGCATGACTATGCTCTTAGTACCAACCAAGTCAAAACCTTCCCAAAAAGTCGATGATTTAGCCATTAAGAAAGTCGTCAACCAATCCATGATCAAACAACCACATGCATCTATTCGGGAACGGCTACTCAGACTTCGCTACAATCAATGCCAATCAAACACTCACAAGCAATCGATGATTTAATCTTAAGAAAGTCGTCACTCTCTATCCATGATCGGGTATCGTCATCCAAATCTTATTATCAAAACAAAAATAAAGAAGCTCCAAACTACAAATAAAAAACTAAAATAGACCAATCCAACACAATATCAACAGAAACATCCACAATATTAAAGCCCGACAAGGGCACACCAATCCATAACAAAGAAAGAAAAGTACGCCCGACAAGGATGTAATCACAATATGAAGAAACAATCAACAAAATGAGTACAAAGGAGGCACCTCCAACTGAAAATGAGACTTGTGTCTTCATAGTCCAAATATCAAAAGAGAATACGAGGGACTACTAAAGAAAACGAATATTACAGGGAAAAGATTGAGAAGGCAATGTCACTAGGAAGTAGTTTGATTGGAAAAAAGGATAATATTAGAAAATAGTTATTGAGCATAAGATGAAACTTACCAAAACTAACTATAATGTTGAAGTATACAGGCTTAAAGAATGCCAAAGAACCTGTCACAAAACTCAGCACCGACCCTGCACCCATAGCCTGCAAATTGATCAACATTTAAACAATAAGTTTCAAGGGAGAGCTTCGTGGAGAAGGATACCGAAAACCAAAGCGCCTTAGTTCAAATTCCCCAAAGAAAAGTGCCTTCCTTCTTGGATGGGTCAGGAAATCCTGCATAATTGACCTTCTTCACCCGTGGATGGGAAGATAAATATTCAACATTTTTTTGCGCATTCTCCTGCACAAAAATTTTGCAACACTACGAAGTAGGTTGATAGGAAAAACTTATCTTAGAAAATAGAAATTGAGCATAAGATGAAACTAACCAAACCGAACTATAATGCTGAAATACTTGATAGCCTTAACTGTTCATGCTAAAAGAGTGCTAAAGATCGTGTCAGAAAACTCAGCACAAATTCTGCACCCATAGCCTGCAAATTGACCAACAATTAAATTGTAAGTTTTAACAGAGAGCTTTACCGTGGCAAGATACCGACAATCATAGCGCCTTAGTTCAAATTCCTTAAAAATTCACTTGTTTGAATTCCTGAGAGAAGTGCAAAGACCTCCTTGGATGGTCATGAAATCCTGCATCATTGACCTTCTTCACTCGTGGATGGAAAGATAAATATTTAGTAAATTTCTGTGCTTACTCCTACACAAAAAAAATTGTAGCATTAGGAAGTAGTTTGACAGGAAAAATTGATCTTAGAATATAGTAATGGAGCATAAGATGAAACTAACCAAAACTGACTATAATGCTGAAATACTTGGTAGCCTCAGCAACATGCTTCAAGAGTGCCAAAGAACCTCTCAAAAAACTCAGCGGCCTACAAATTGATCAACATTTAAACTAAGTTTCAAAGAAGAGCTTCATGGTGGCAGGATACCGGCAACCATAGCGCGTTAGTTCAAATTCCCAAAAAAATCACTTGTTTGAATATACATGAGAGAAGTGCAAAAACCTCAAATGAGTGGAATCTACTGCGAAGTGTCAAGAAAATAAAAAACACAAGGCACTCTTATTTCAAGACACACCACAAATCAATTTCCCTTTCTCAATTAAGCACAAAGATAATGACTTCGATTGGTACTAACAAATAGTCACATGCAAACTTTTCACAAAAGAAATCCTCTCATTGTTAGGAATTTTTTTCAAAAAACCAAGAAATATTTAAGCGACTAACAACTCAAACTCAAGAAATGACTCAACTCATTAAATCTTTCACAAGCTCACTTGACTCAATTAGGATTTTCAAAATCACCACTTTTTAGACTTGCATGCCCTCACAAGAAATAAGTGTCCCAAAACCACACACACATATAAACAAGACAAGGGACAAAGATGGAACACTCACACTCAAAGAATCATCTCATGCACATAAAGTTCACACCATAGGCTTACCCAAATTTTCAATCAACATTGACTCAACTCCATTTGGTTAGAAATATAAAAGTACGCCCACAAGGACGTAATCACAATATGAAGAAACAATCAACAAAATGAGTACAAAGGAGGCACCTCCAACTGAAAAATGAGACTGTCCTCATAGTCCAAATATCAAAAGAGAATACGAAGGAATACCAAATAAAAAGAATATTACAGGGAAATGACAATTATTGTATGGATTCGAACTTTTCAAAAATGCTCCCAGGCACAGAGTTTTTTCTCTCTCCTACTTTCTAGGCGAGGGATCCACCCTGACCCAACCACTAGACACTAGTGATCCTTCCGAGCACCGAAAACTCTCTTCCTTTCATTTTTTTCTTTTTCACAAACCTTCTTCATCAATGGAAGATTGTATTTATTTCAAGTTAGGGTTTAAATCTTTTGACATCGAACGACTCAAGGGGACACCATTGGACTGAAAGAATTAGAAAAGCTATCATCGGAACTTCTTTCAGTAGACAATCTATGATCTGGATCTCTCAAGTTTTGCGGAAAGCTTCGAAAACCAAAGGGAACGTGGTTAAGAGATGGAGGAAATCAGAGGATAGGGCAGAATTTTTTTGTGCCAGAAATTACAACAAATTCGGTAGGTACATCAGCTTGATCAATGTGAGAGGAAGAAGAAGGTCTGTCATTATTATACCGGAGCTAATATTCAACTCACGCTGGGGGGTTAATTGCAGATAAAGTGGGAAGATTCATTGTTGTAAAGAAGGTTGAAGAAAACAAAAATTTGCACAGATTGGTTGATAACAACATTCCATATGCAGAGGCTCTAAGAAGCAGTAAATGGGCCAGCAATAAAGAAGCTGAAGTTAATTTGGTGGCATCCTTAATGAAGGGGGCCCTATCTACATTGATGAAAAATCTAACACCTTTGGTGAAGTCCTAAAGAGAAGTCTGATGGGGAAATTTGATAATACGACAGTCCACGCTATCTGATGTTAGGAGATGGTTGAACATGATATGGAAGATAACACATGGGCTAAACATTTATGAGATGGGAGACGAAAGTTTTTTGTTTGAATTTGCAAGTCGAACCACGTCTGAGCATGTAATAGCAGGAGATTGGACATGGAATGAGTCCATGCTCCGGCTAGTATGGTGGAATTCGATGGTAGAAACAATAGAAGTAAAAGACAGACCCAACACAATCTGGACCAGGATTGTGGGACTTTCTCAACATCTGTGGTCGGAAAAAATATTCAAGGTCATTGGAGAATCCATTGGGGGCTGGGTCGAGACGGAGGAGGAGACGAAACTCCGTAACCACCTCAAATGGGCAAGAATCAGAGTCTGAGGTGATGAGTCTAAAATACCTAAGGATGCAACCAATGTCAGTGCCGGAATCGCCTTCTCCATGCAAATTTGTCAGTGCCAGAATCGCCTCCATGAGAATTGATGAGAGGAAATCTGTTTTGGATAAAAAGGGTCAAGCAAAGACAAACAGTCACTTGGAATGTAAGGGGACTCAATAAACCTAGCAGTAGAGTCCTGGTGAAGAGCTTCATAAATGGAAAGCAGATGTGTTGTGTATTGTCTTCAGGAAACGAAGCTGAGTAAGAACGTAGAACATATAGCTAAACAGTTATGGGCATGTAGATGGATGCGATGTGGTTCAGGAAAGCTGAAGGTAGCGAAGGGGGGGGGGGTATTTTGTTCATGTGGGATAGCAGGATATGGACAGGAAATTAGATTGAAATAGGATATCATTCCATCACGTATAAATTTATATCAACCCAAACTTCTTTCACTTGGTACCTCACTGGAGTGTATGCTCCTCATACCAGAGAGGAAAAATTGTTGTGTTGGGAAGAAATATCAATAATTAGGGAGCTATGTGGCGGACACTGGGTGGCTTGTGGTGATTTCAACACCAACTTCAACCATGGGAGAAAGAAGAGGGTGTAATAGAATTACAAATGTGATGACTGACTTTGCTCAATGGATAGAAGATATGGAGCTTCATGACCCACACACGATTGGATGGAAATACACATGGTGTAGGGGTCCAAATCATCCTAGTAGCTAGGGTAATGTCAGATCATAGTCCAGTCTTACTGGAAAGTGAGAATTGGGGGAAAAGAGGTCAAGCTTTAAGTTTGAAAACTGGTCGCTAAAGGTGGAGGGTTTTATTGAGATGGTACAAAATTGCCTGGACTACAAGCGTAGCAAACTAAGGATGTTGAAACAGAAACTTAAAGACTGGAGCAGAGCTACTTTTGGGGGAGATGACCACCAAGAAGAATAGTCTGCTTGAAGAATTGGCTGAACTTGATTTGTTGTAGGAAAGTAGAGAACTATTTGAAGAGGAGATGATGGTGAGAACAACAATTGTAGTAGAACTGGAGGAGCTGGACAAGAATAAGGAGTCCAAATGGAGAAAAAAAATCCAGAGTCTTGTGGCTAAATCAAGGTGATAACAACACTAAATTTTTCCAGAGAATGGCTAACGCTCAAAGACGGTATAAAACCATTGATAGATTGATGGTGAGAGGTTTGGAAATTGTGGAACCTGGAGACATCAAGGTTGCTATGATAGAGTTCTACACAAAGCTCTACTCAGACTCTGAAAAATGGAGACCAACATTTGACATGTTAGGTTGTCCAACCATCTTACCAGAAGAACAAGAGTGGCTAGTGGCTACAGAGACCTTTCTCAAAAGCTGAGGTGTTAAATATCATCAAACAATGTGATGGTGATAAAGCTCCTGGCCCCTGATGGTTTCACAATGAGCTTCTTCAAAGTTTTCTGGGAAACTATAAAGGATTACCTGATGGGGACTATTCAAAAATTTCCATCATAAGGAGATGTTTGAAAAATCCTTTAATGCCACATTCATAGCATTAATACCAAAGAAGGCTGGTGCAGAAGAGCTAAAAGATTTTAGACCAATTAGTCTGATTGGAGGTGTCTACAAGATAATCTCCAAACTCATCACTGAAAGGTTTAAATCTGTTATGGGGAAGCTGGTAGACGAGCATCAAATGGCATTCTTGAAGGGTAGACAAATTATGGATGCCTCTCTCTTAGCAAACGAATTGGTGGATTCTAGGGTGAAACAAAAGGTTCCAGGGATCCTTTGCAAGCTTGACATTGAGAAAGCCTACGATTATGTCAATTGGAATTTTTTTATTGGAAGTACCGGAAGATATGGGATTTGGGAGGAAATGGATCAACTGGATAAGGTTTTGTATATCTAGTGTGAAGTTTTCTCTAATCATCAATGGCAACACTGAAGGTTTTTTCCAATCCCAAAGGGGATTGAGGCAAGGGGACCCCATCTCACCCTTTTTTGTTTATCTTAGCCATGGAAGGGCTAAACCACATGATCAGGAGGGCTAAGACAAATGACAAATGGTTGGCTGAGGGGTTTCCATGCTCGGACTCAAGGCATTAGAGATAATGTAATGAGGACTACCCACTTGCTATATGCAGACGGCTCCCTCATCTTGTGTGAAGCTGACATATCTCAAATCCGACACATCAGGGGATTTCTCACCATTTTTGAAGGCATATCGGGTTTACATGTTAATTGGCAAAAGAGCTTCCTCTACCCAGTCAACAAAGTAGACAACATGGAACTACTTGATGCTAACCTAGGCTGTCAAGTAGCTACTCTTCCTACTAAATATCTTGGCCTTCCCCTGGGCGCTAAGAACAAAGAACTGGAGGTTTGGAGTGAAGTTTTGGAGAGGTGTGACAAAAGATTGGCAAGATGGAAAAGCCAATATTTGTCTTTAGGAGGCAGACTAACACTTGTTAAATCAGTGTGGGATTCCATTCCCTCCTACATGATGAGTTTATTTCCCATCCCCAAAAGTGTTGTGAAGAAAATTAATCAGCTTAGAAGAACTTTTTTGTGGAATGGAAAAAAGGAGAACAAAGGCTATAGTCTAGTGAAATGGGATGTTGTAACTCTCAATAAGAAGCAAGGGAGGGGGGGGGGTTAGTAATCAAGAAACTAAGCTTGCAAAATTCATGCCTACTACAAAAGTGGCTATGAAGGTTCTGTAATGAGGACTCACCTTTATGGAAAAGAGTCATCACAGAAAAATATGCCCTCCAAAGTCATTGGAATACTGAAGAAGTTCTGGGAACTTATTATAAGGCTGTAGTGTCTGGAAAACCATCAGAAGACTCTGGCCTCAGTTTCACAACAACATAGCACTAAAGGTGGGTAATGGTTTGAAGATCGATCTTTGGGGGGAACTTTGGATAGGAGAGGAGAGTTTAAAAACTCTATTTCTTGATTCGTTCATCCTTAGTCAACAAAATAGAGCCACAATAGCCCAGGTGTGGAGCCCACAAGACTGGAATGTAGTATTCAGAAGAGCCTTATATGACTAGGAAATTGATAGAGTTGCAAGTCTTCTGTTGATACTAAACAACTTCCCTGGATTGTCTGATGTAGCTGATAGAGCAATATGGAAGCTTCACAACAAGGGCATGTTCACTGTGAAGTCATGCTACTGGAACAGAAATGTTACCCATAATCAGTCCACAACATGGCCTTGGAAGCTTATGTGGAAACCCAAGATTCCCCTAAAAATCTCTTGTTTGTATGGTTAGAGTGTTGGAAAGCTTGCCTAACTCATGAAGTACTACAGAAAAGAGGTAGACAGATTTGCTCAAGATGTTTTATGTGTACATCAGATGCAGAAGTAAACATTCATTTGTTTCTTCACTGCAAAACAACTGCAAATCTATGGAACATGTTTTTCTGCTTGCTTAGAGGGCACTGGGTGATTCCAAAAACTACTAGAGGAAACGCTTAACAGTTTGGAAAGGGATTGGAAGAAGAGAATCAGAGGAGGACTGGTGGGAAATGATACCTGCAAGTATTTGGTGGACCTTATGGAAGGAAAGAAATGCAAGAGGTTTTGAAGAAAAATTCAAAAACATGCAGAAGATCTGAATTGTCTCCGTCTTCTTTATTTTTGGTGTAAACAGGATAGAGTGGGGGATATAGAACTTTTTGTTGATTTCATAGGGAAATTGTAAAGCCACTTAGTCTAGTTTTTGGTTCTTTTTTGCAGTAATGGTGCCCTCTGGGTTGTAAGTGACTGCCCTCATTATCCTTGATCATGAGTTCTTTGTGAATACACAGTTACCTTTTCTAAAAAAATAAATATATATTACAGGGAAAAAATTGAGAAGGAAAATGTCATTAGGAAGTAGTTTGATTGAAAAAAATGATCTTAGAAAATAGTTATTGAGCATAAGATGAAACTGACCAAAACTGACTATAATGTTGAAGTACTTGGTGGCCTCAGCAACATCTCAGCACCGATCCTGCACCCATACTCTACAAATTGATCAACATTTAAACAATTAAGGTTCAAAGGAGAGCTTCATGGTAGAAGGATACCGACAACAAAAGTGCCTTAGTTCAAATTCCCCAAAAAATCACTTGTTTGTTTACCTGAGAGAAGTGCAAAGACCTCCCTGGATGGTTAGGAAGTCCTGCATAATTGACCTTCTTCACTCGTGGATGGAAAGATAAATATTCAGCAATTTTTTGTGCATTCTCCTGCACAAAATTTGCACCATTTCGAAGTAGTTCGATAGGAAAAAATGATCATAGAAAATAGTAATTGAGCATAAGATGAAACTAACCAAAACTGATTATAATGCTGAAATACTTGATAGCCTCAGCAACATGCATAAAGAGTGCTAAAGATGATGTCAGAAAACTCAGCAGCGATTCTGCACCCATAACCTGCAAATTGATCAACAATTAAATAGTAAGTTTCAAGGGAGATCTTCACGGTGGAAAGATACTGACAATCATAGCGCCTTAGTTAAAAAAAATCACTTGTTTGAATACCTGAGAGAAGTGCAAAGACCTCCCTAGATGGTCAGAAAGTCCTGCATAATTGACCTTCTTCACTCCTAGATGGGAAGATAAATTTTCAGCAACTTTTTGTGCATCCTCCTTCAAGATATTGAAATTATTTAGTTATAACACACCAGAATTTTACGATCCTCAAGTTCAAGGAGGGAAGGGTTCAAAAGAGGATTAGCCCTTGCTTTTCAAAAGCGTTTCTATATGAGTCCCTTCACCCACCCCATCAGTCTGATGTAAACAACATTAGAGTTCTCTTTATTTTGTTGAACTTCCTACATAATATTATGTTGCTGCTGCACCTGACTCATGGTCTGAGTTGCTACCTGAAAATGACCCCTGAATCAGCTTCTTTATACACAGGATTCCCTTTTTCTTGTTGAACTAGAGCATTAACCCCAACCCTGCCTGAGTTCACCTCACCCTCATCATCACTGTGACCCTATCCAGACCCCTCCATAGACTCATAATCTAGAGAATTTTCAGCATCAGGGTCTATATCTTCAATCAAAATTGGACTCAGATTCTGAGTAGTCATGTCTATCTTGTTGTTGATGTTACCTTGTATCATAGGAGCTTGATGAGCTGTGGTAGCAGGAGCTCTAAGGTCAATCCTAGGGTCATCCATATTAGAACTACCACCCCCTTTCGGTTCCCCTTTCTGCAAATTAGTGATTTTCTCCTGCATACCCCCTTTCACACCTCCAGACTGCTCAGATCCAGATAAAACAACACAATTATTAATGGGGTGGGGTTGAGGGAGCACTGAGTCAATACCTTGATTATTGTTGGCATCCTTGCTTTGCTTGTTATGAAATACTTTAGGGGCAACACCGGGAATGGGGACAGCAACACTACCATGCGGTTGAGGGGTGGTGAGCATTGAGTCAATACCTTGCTTATTGTTGGCATCCTTGATTTGATTGTCCTGATAAACTTTAGGGACAACACTGGGGTGGGGACTGCAACACTACTATCGGGTTGAGGGGTGGGGACTACAACACTACTATTGGGTTGAGGGGTGGGGAGCATTGAGTCAATACCTTTTTGTTGTTCCTGACTGGTCTGATTCTGATGTGGTACTGGTTTATAAACCTGACTTTGTTGGTTGTTTTGGTGATTCCTCTGATTGTTTTGAGGATAGCCTCTAAAGTTATTTTTCTTTTATGGCTGCCATTGGTCTTCTTGCATTTTTTGATGATCCTAATGAGTTCTTGCTGGCTGTTCTTTGGTACCTGAAACACTAGCAGAAATAATATGAGATTTAATTAGTAGAGTAGTTACCTGAGTGTCATTTCCTTGTGTTGTTTTTGTTTTGTTCTTGTTTGTTGCTTCCACCTCCTTTCTTCTTCTACTAAACCCTGTGCCAGCACAGCCCCAAGTGAAACTTAGAATAAAGCAAGCCAAGAATATATGAACAAACATATATATATATATATATATATATTGGAACAAACATTTTGAGTAAGCAAAACTGTGGCCAACACAATTTACCGCTATGTACACAAAAACTATAAAACAGTTAGATGTGGTTGTGTAGGCTGTTACTATGCTCCCAAAAAGGAGTAACTTTGTGCAGCTGATTTTTAAACGTTGGTATAGGCGATCAAAATCCAACTATACATGCCAGGTATCGTGTGCCAAGTCACGTGATTGAACTTTGCTGCATTCAAGTTTACTTTTCCTGCTACCTACATGGAGAAACTATAAATTGTAAAGGAATAAATAAGATAGGCGAATATTTATTTTAAAATGTGGAGCGCTTATTACCGTTGTTTTGTCGGAGTGGGTGGTCCCAATTTTTGCTTCTTAGTTGCTTCGCTAGGAAGAGCAAATGTTGGAGGTCCTTTTTCCTCGTAGGATGAGATGAACAGTTCACCAATTTTTTGATCGAGAATTCTGAGTAGCCGCTTTTGTAGTTGAACCCTGAAAAGCTTATCTACAAATTGGCGATCGATATGGGAAAGAGGCAACGATTCATTCTGAGAATAATGACAATAGAGTGCAAGCTTATTAGGATGCTGCAAGTAGTTTCTTTTTAATAATGTAAGTAGAGATTAAAGAAGATGAGGTTTCTTTCGTTTCGTTGTTATGTTTTTTTTTTTAAATAGTCGTTTCGTTGTTATGTATATGTGTACCTGGACAAGTTGTCCATTCCATACACTTGTTCAGCTCTCATTGCGAATATTTTTTCAGCCAATGTTTCTGTGACTATTGTTGTTAGTGTACCAGTGTTGTCTGTGATGTCAATCTCGAAATAGCACCTGTGGTTGAGACAAGAAGTAACTATATATTCGCAATTTATGAAATGGGGGTAGTTTTTAGATTGCCTAAACCAACAACACCTAGATATAGTATCAAAACTAAATAAAGGACCAAAATAAAAGTTATATTGTCAACTAATTATAGAAACAAATACAACAAAGTGGCAGGTACCACTGTTTGTTGCCTATGATGTTCAAGACTTCAATTTCAATCAAGCACAGAATGTACAGAATATTTTTTGAACAAAAGACAAACTAAATAACAACCGTTGTTAAGCAGAAAACACCAAAACCAAGTAGCAACTCCAAAGAGTTAAAAAAAACTCAAGCAGCCTACACCTAAATCCACTTGTACATCATTAAACAATAGAAAAAACAGATTTTCTTTTTCTTTCTAGACAGATTACACAACATGATATGTAGGGGCTATGACTTTAACTCAAAATCTCTAATTAGTAAGAATAATGGAGTACTTTTTCTTTTTTCTTATAACCGAAAAATCCGTCTGTGACCCGCCTTCGAACCAATCACAGCCTTCTAAACTCGGTGGATAATGGGCCCGCCGCCCCTCTACCCTTCTCCACTTAAATGCCGGGCTTCGCTTTGCATGGTGTGGGGCTTGAACCTGCAACCTAAGCCACAAATCCTCCACCTTTTGCCACTCAAGCTAGGCCTTGGGGGGAGAATAATGGAGTACTTACAACACACCACGACTCCGATTGGGGAAGAAAAATCTTTTTAATCACATTATAAGAAACAACTAACAAACAACCATTTGCTACATCTCTTTATTACCTGTTAAGTGCTAAAGTAGCAAGAGCATCTATGTCAACACCAACAAATAAAATGTTTTCTTCGGTCTCTGTTTTCCCAACTTAATAGATGTCAGAGTCCTCAAATCAGTAAGCAAATGGGTTCAAAGAATATGAAAGATCGAAGTCATTGCCTACGTAGCCTTTTTTAGGCAAAAATTAGAAAGTTGTAATCGTAATTTTTTGCACTCGAATGTCGTAATGTTACCTTGGAACCAACATTCTGGATAGGTCACAGTTCAAACATTGGACCTGTCTTCGGACTTTACTGCGCACAAAATGGTTGCAGTTCGAGCACGCAGGCCCGTAAAATGTCTGAAAATAATTGGGCAATGAAATTTGACCTTCAACATGAAAAGTTTGTACCTGCCAGCTGCCACAGCCGCAGAAAATAATATTAGCGATTTTTTTTAGTTGAAAAACCTCACTACAGAGCAGTTAGTCACTATTGACAAAGAAAGTGAAGCCATATTTTAAACTCACTGCAGACGACAATGAAGGAATGACCGAGATAGATACTGTTTAAGATTGAGGGATGAAGATGATTAGATGAGCTTCTCAAAGTATAAGCCAAGAGCATTTGTTCGTTGTCTTTTGCCCTGAAAAAAGCCACAGTAAATATGACTATGTTTTCTCTTTCCCCGCATATAAATAGCTTGAAAGACGGCGGATTTGAATGGCGGGAAAGTTAATTCGTACCAATTCATTAATGCAGTAGCTTGCACATATAGAGGGTTCATTAAAATAGTTGAACTGTATCTGGTTGTCAACCTTAGAGCTGTGGGCACAGAATATGTTGACAAGTTAAGCGAAGAAATTATTCATTGCCGGATCAAATAAATAAAGGGAAGATGATCTTACCGCGATGGTATTCTGTAACAACTACTCATTTTGCAAGAATAACAGGGTGCTCGTGCAGCTGTTGTAGTAGTACAGCCCTTTCATTGTCCGTTAGATCGTCCCACATGGTAAACATGAAAGGCTTCTTGCTGAATAGTATGACAGGAATTGAGAACAATTTTAGCCCCATAAAAGAAGATAAAGCGAATAAAAGCTAGAAAGTAAATGTTGTTAATTCTCATTTTTACCGAAAACTGAAGGACTTACTTTTTGTCCATAACAATGGCCTCTTGATATCGCTTGGTTTGGTCAGCTGTATATTGCATTGTGCTGCAATTTGCTACCACTACCAGCAAATCTGTTGGTACGAACAGTGGAATGTCCTTATTCTGTTGAACTTGAAAGATCTAATACATCCCTTCCTTAAATATCATGTTATACAGATTAATAGAAAATGACATTGCCATGGTATTCTTTCACTTTCCAGTAACAATGACTAATACTAAAAAAAATTCATTCACAACATGTAACTTTATACATCAAATTCAAATAAATAGTCAACAACCATATAGTTGGTGGGAACAAAAAGAAAATGAAGTGGCACAACTGAAGTACTTTATAAAAAATGAAGTGACATATGACAACCATTTCAAGGTGGGTTGAAAATGCTCAAGTTACTGATAATTCAAAGACTCTTTAACAGTATGAACAATTCTTGAGGCACAAATATACAAGATTTACAATGCATCAAGCCAAAAAAAAACATCTCATACTCTCACCAACTTAACCAATCTCACCAATTAATTTTCCTTAAAACAAATAACACAAGTACCTGCTATTTCATGATTGTAAGTGGTCATATCACACTAAGCAATAGAGTTGAGTCCAAAATGGATCCATATTAACAAAGAGAGAGACAGATAACTAACACCAATATTACATATTTAGAGAAACAGAGCTGAATCCAAAATGGATCCATATTAACAAAGAGAGAGGGAGATAACTAACACCAATATAAGTTAATCTATCATTATCTAAGTACATATTTAGGATATATGAGGTGTAGATTTTTGGTACGTTAATAATTTCTAACAAAAAGTCATACAAACCTTTATTTTCTCTTCTTTTTTTGTCCAATTTGAGATCGTTGACAATCATAAATTTCAAATTCTGAATATATCAATATTAAAGATATACAATAAGAAGACTCACCAAATTCAACACCATGAAGTTGTTGTTCAAGACGCGAAAAAGGAAGTGTATTCAACTTCGTTGGAGGAGGTAATGGTGCCTCAGTGACTTCCCTTTTTGTAGTAGATTCAACAATTGTGTACTTATCTACAACTCATTCAAACTTGTTGACTTGTACTGAGTAAGGGCGCGGGTCCCTAACCTTCGCACCTAAAATCAGATATGTCTCGAAAGGAGTGAACAGTTTACAACACCTGCTAATGTCATCACCATACAAAATTATTGCAACCTGTTCTTCCTAAAGTTTATATTATTAAAATACAAGAGGTCTTTACTATGTGTAGCACATTCTTGATGTAATCACTGTGGAGAAATAAAGAAAAGAATAGTAAGCTGACATTTTCATCCTGTACAATTATTGTCTGGAAATGAACATTCTGATTTTTGCTCTCACGAGGGCGATATTTACTATGTCTACACATTCTTGATGTAATCACCGTGGAGAAATAAAGAAAAGAATAGTAAGATGACAATTTCATCCTGTACAATTAGTCTGGAAATGAACATTCTGACTTTTGCTCTCGCGAGGGCGATATTTATCGACCACCAAAACTTTGGGTGTCTACTCTTTAACCTGTGGTGTGATTGTGTCGATGTTAAGCCTCTGCTCCATTGCGATAATGCAGTCTAGACAAGAAAAAGCAAAATTGTTACAACAAAGCTCTGTGCAGAAAACTAATAAAGGAAGTTGTAATCGAAATCCTACATGAGACTCCCGATCGGAGCACTAATTCATATACTCGGAACTCAAAAGTCATGGATGAACTTGGCCAAATCTGTATATTCTATATACATAAGACCCACTACTCAACAGTCAAACATTTGGGCATAGGCCTCGTGAGACAAACTCTACAGACTCGCCTATCGCCAAGAAGCCTATTAAAGCACTGCTACCAGCACAAAAGGTTTTATCAATCACTAAATACCACGCAAATAAGTTGCTAATCCCATTACCTTCTTCGATTCTACCGTTGAAGACCTCATCAAATCCAATATTCAAGAAAATTTCTTTTAAATCTAAAGTTGATAAACTTCGCGGAAGAATTTGTACCAGTACTAAGCCCTATTTTGCCAACCAAAAGGCCAAAATAATAAAGACCCGCAGTTTTTCAGCGATAACTAGCACAAAGAAGCATACTTCACACTCAATTACCTCAAATTCAACCCTAAAAATCATACTCAAGAACGATGAAACAACAAAATTGAAGCAGATAGGGCAGAGGAAAAAGTAAGTTTATCAAGGGAGGACGTACATACCGGAGCAGCCGAGCGCACCACCCAAAAATACTGATAAACTTGTCTCTACTCGTAGTTATTGTTTGGCGGTGTAATAGTTAGCGTGTGTTACTGTATAGTTAAGACAAGTGTGGAGAGTTGGAGAAGACACACAATAGCACTACCTGAAAAGACAAACTTACCCCTCTATGGAAGCAGACATGACGACGAAGAGCAGCTTCCTTAGACTCTTCTAAATATGAGGAATATTCATCATCTCTACTCTTGGCATTACATGTACACACCTTATGGCTTATGGCCTTGGTGTTTGCAGTAATCACTATCTTTACTTGTTGGAACCTGTGAAAAAATAGATGTGCATGCAAATATGGAGAAAACAAATCTAATATAACTAGAGTGATATACTTGGTGCTTAAAGACATCAACAACATCCTATTCATCAACTTTCCCTTGCATCAAATGGCCATCCAAGTGGCCTGAGTTGATACAGCTTGCAGGAAATTTCTTCCATGATATCAAAATTACAAAGGTAAGTTGGTTTAAGCCACCTACAAATGTGGTTGATGGTAGTGCATTAGACAACCCAGGAAAGATGGGGGCTGGTGGTATTGTTAGAGATGCCCAAGGTGATTTAATCTATGCTTATGCTACTCCACTAGGCCAGGGTACCAACAACCAAGCAAAGACTGAAGCTGCTCAATGGGGTCCATCTTGGTGTCTAAATAATGGTTTTAACCAGGTGATTTTGGAAGTAAACTCTGAGTTAGTGGTTCACTAGATAAAACAACAAGCTGCTCCACCTTAGAATTTGCAGCATGCTGTGTAGCTAACCTTAAGAGAACATGTGATCAGTTCCAATCATTTTCCTGTAATCACAGCTTCAGAGAGGCTAACTTTGTGGCTGATTCTTTATCCAAAACTAGCCATAACTGTGAAGTCCCTCAACATTACTTCCATGTCCACCAGCTACCAAAAGACGCTAGAGGATACTACATGCTGGACAGGAGTGAGATGCCAAATTTTAGAAGAAGAAAGATGATGAAGATCATAAAACCACCTTGATCCTACAGCTTTCCTTATGATACAAAAAGGAACATATACTTTCAAGAAGAGCTATAAAGGAAAAAAATACACTCAAGGACATCACAAAATCAACTAAACTCAAATTCTCTAGAATCCCATGAAACCCGGCCTAAGATCATTTTTAGTAATCCCTTTGTTTCAATTTGTTCGCCTTACCTTCCTTTTTAGGTTTTTGAAAAAGAATGCCTCTTTCCTAATTTGGCAACTCCTTAATTTCATTATCCCACATGACATGTTTGTGACCAGAAAATCAAAGAACATTTCAGTACAGTATACAGTTTTAGTTTTAAGACTACAAAATTCAAAAGTACTCTTTACTTTCTTAAACTTTTTGACAAGTCAAACAAAGATAAACAAATTGAAACTGAGGGAGTAACAACCTTTGATCATTTTTAGTATCAACTATACATGCAGGATTACGATATTCCATTACCAGTAAGAAGACACATTCAAACATGCAGTTGCATTGATTAAAAACAGTAAATTCATTATAGGCAATTCATAAAACTGCACTACTTGGGAATATACTACAGGCATCTCGCTCTCTCTCACTCACACACACACTAATCAGATAATGGAAGGAGCTTACTTTTTTAATGTTGTTAGAACTAGATTTAGACTCCTCAATGAGCACAATGTGAATGAGGAAGAAGGTGTATATTTGGAAAGCATTTCGATATGATGCAACTCGATCAGCAAGCGAACACTCATCCTCCTCACTGTCATTCTTCTCTTCATCAGTATTTCCATCTTTGTGCTGAGACACCCTCCAGAGAGAATCCACAGTAGGGAGCAGAACACTGAGAATTGGACCTAAGTGACTCCACAAGATTGAGCTTACAGCCAGGAGTAAGGCAGGGAAACTCCTTCATTAACGAATACACAAGATCGAACACATCCTGCTCCTCCACGCAGCATAGCTCTTTGTCATATAAGTCAAAGGAGACACACGTTTAATTGCAAACATAAAATAGCAAATTTAGAGAAATGAGTTGGAAAGATTGAAAACGCATGATAACCCAGATGGAAAATTCGAAAAGAAAAAAAAGAAAAAAGAGAACCCAGATGAAAAAATGGCAAGGAATGTGAACCAAGTAGGAAAATCAAAAAAAAAAAAGAATGAGAACACATGGAGAATTTCAAAAGAGATTGAAAATTTGGTCTTGGGAGTTTAGGTAGGGCGAAAACCCAAGCTGGGAAATAAATACGATCAATTCTTCCAATTCAGAAGGACGAAGAGCACTAACTAAAGTGGGATTTTGAACTGAGGGGCGACTATAATCTGAGTCTTCCTCTTCAAGAGGGCCTATGCATTTTTGGAAATATGAAAGGTTGAGCCATTTAAGAGTAAGATTTGAAGATTTATACAGCGTGAATGGTGGGAATTTCCAGATCTGATTTTGAATAAGCAAAAAGTGACAAAGAAGGAAGGCGGGGTGGGGGTGGGGAGTAGAGTTTGAAATGGGAAATGTGGGTGTATGAGAGCAGGAAGATGAAAAGGAAAGGCACAAAATTAAATATTAATTGCCAAAACCTAGGCAGAGAATGCACCGATCTTAATTCTTAGCCAATAGGAGGCAAGCAAAGGCCTTTGTAGCAACTTTTAACCTAGTAATCAGTGTGATCTTGGCATAAAAAACAATGTGTAGACTATTGCTAGGCTTGTTATTTCTTTTAAAGGGACTTGGATAGAGAACCGGAACAATAACAACTACTATATCTTAATATCAAACAAGTTGGATTCATGAAGAAAAATAACTTTGTAGAAAGACCAAAATCAAATGTGGAGGAAAAGAAGTTCTTAAAATATGGAGAATTGAATCCCCATATGATCCATAGAATTGCCTCAGAGTGTACTGGAACTCAATCAAGAATTGAAAATTGCATTTTTCAGGAAAATGATCCACAACATGATTAGGCTCAGAGGACCATTGACCATAAAAACAGTTAGCATATGGGAAATGTAGTTGATAGGAAAGTCAACTGTCCCGATGTAATTGAAAATGCAAGGAAACGTTTAATTTTAAGAGGGTGGTCTAGGACCTTCGCCAGAACCTGGTTATTCTTCTAGTGGAAATGGAAGTATCAAGATTTTGATCACTTTTGTTGCTGTTCTTAGCTCTGGATGTAGCAGAATTGGAAGTATCTAGATTTTGATCACTTTTACTGCTGTTGTTAGCTCTGGATCTAGTGGAACCTGCAAATGTACAAGTGTCAGTGTTTGTTCACCTCTTTAGAGAAACAAGTTGCAAAGGATATATGATGTTGTAAGGAACATTCTGGTGCGACTTATATGGGATTGAACTTCATTTTCATCAATTGGTGAATCAGTCATCTCATCGGAAACATGAGAATTTGCTTCCGACTCAGCACATGGTGGTTCCGAAGGTGAACATTCTGTTTGCACGTCCATTGATGGATCAGTGACTTCAGAATCTGTTACACGACTAAGAAAATGAAGTTACAGAAAATTCAAGATAACCAAATCAGGCACTAAGCCCCACTCCTTTCCATTATAGATCATATGAAACGGAGCAGATACAACAATCCTGCATCATGTTGGCTTCACTCATTTTGTCTATACAGTTTGCACATTGACTTTGAAAGTTTTATCAATCTGTTTAGCCACTAGCCTCTTTATATATCTCCAGCTCTCAAGTTCACTTGGTTCCTTCAAATATCTCCTAAATCAACCCTCCATTTCATTTTCCTGCGAATATGAAAAAACCACATTAAAAGCACCAATTCTAAACTAAAGCAAGCCAAAATAACTACGAAAAAGAGCCTCAAATGAGTGGAAATCCACCACTCATTAACACGCCCGACTTAGAAACTTTGTTTGTCCTCTAGTAAAGAAAATCAAAAACACAAGAGGCTCTTATTTCAAAAACACAAGAGGCTAAATTAAGCACAAAGGTAATGGCTTCGGTTGGTACTAACAAATAGTCCACATGCAAAAATTTCACAAAAGAAATCCTCTCATTCTCATGAAACATTTTCGAAAACCAAGAATCATTTAAGTGACAACAACTCAAACTCAAGAAATGACTCAACCCATTAACTCTTTCACATGCTCACTTGACTCAATTAGGAATTTTCAAAATCACCACTTTTTCAACTTACATGCCCTCACAAGAAAGAAGGGTCCCAAAACCACACACACATATAAACAAGACAAGGGACAAAGATGCAACACTCACACTGACAAAGAATCATCTCATGCACACAAATGTCACACCATAGGCTTGCCCATATTTTCAATCAACATTGGCTCAACTCCATTTGCTTAGAAATCTCAAAGGACTTTGTTAAGCTTGTAATGTAGGCTTAGGGAAGGTAAGGATATCATTTAGGTATAAGTGACTACACCCTCCTTGAACACTCCACAACAACTCATCATTTCCAACTTTCTCCATTTTTCTTCACTTTTCAAACCCATGGACATTCCACACTACTTTTCATTTTTCTTTTCTTATTTCCACTCTAGATGCCCCACATGCAACCATTTTCAACTTTTGGAGAATTCAAGAGTCTCATTTATTCATTTTCTTTCTTTTTCAAAGTTTTTTCTTTCTTTAAGACTTTCCATCCATCCTTCAATTTCTCTCTTCTTCTTTTTTTCTTTTTTTTTATATCAAGCCCTCATGTGGTAAACATCCCTTCAATGAATTTCCCATAACACCCCCAACTTAGTCTTTTAGCCTCAACTTTCACAACCTCGAGTTCAAGGAGGGAAGGGTTCAAAAGAGGTTTACTTTTTCAAAAAGGACAAGGCTTGTAATGTGGTTGCCAATAAAAAGGATTAGGCTCAAAGGGGACAACTAAGGATATATTTAGTACAAAGGTGGGATATTTAGGCCAAATGGACTTCAAGAATATCAAAGAAAGCTTAAGATCATTTCTCTAACCAAACTCAATCAAGACCAACATTTCAAAACCAACCGGGCAAGTTCTAGGTGACAAAAGCAAACACAAGGCATTATTCAACAACTCACCACACATGGCCTGCAAATCAATCAAGATGGTTCAAAATCTTACTTCCTTTTCAAAATAAAAGTAGCATTGACCATTTTAACCGCTAACGAATCAAAGTCACAAAAAGAGTTGTAAGAGTTGTCACAAAACCATTCATAACATGCTCAACCTTTTAAAAATAAAGAGGTATGCTCAACACTATTCACATGCATGACTATGCTCTTAGTACCAACCAAGTCAAAACATTCCCAAAAAGACGACGATTTTGCCCTTAAGAAAGTCGTCAACCAATCCATCATCAGGCAACCTTATGCATTTATTCGGGAAGATCTACTCATACTTCACCACAATCAACACCAATCAAACACTCATAAGCAATCGACGACTTACCCTTAAGAAAGTCAGAACTCTCTATCCATCATCGGGTATCGTCAATACAAAACTTATTATCCAAACACAAACAAAGAAGCTACACACTACAAATCAAAAATTAAAATAGACCAATCCAACACAATATCAACAGAAACATCCACAATATCAAATCTTGACAAGGGCACACCAATCCATAACAAAGAAATAAAATATGCCCGACAAGGGCACACCAATCCATAACAAAGAAATAAAATATGCCCGACAAGGGCACAATCACTGTATGCAGAAACAATCAACAAATTGACTACAAGGGAGGCACCCCCAACTGAAAATGAGATTGTGTCCTCACAGTCCAAATATCAAAAGAATTGAATACGAGGGACTCCCTGAACTGCAGCACTCTGAGCTCGAGTTGGTAGGAAATGTGAGGTCCTCCTCATCCGAAGCATTGCTACCACATAAGCTCCTATGATTTCCCTTTATAGTTGCTACTGAGGAGCAAACCATCAGAAAACAGGAGGAAAAGAAGTCACACTCTGATCAAGGATCCAGCACAAAACAAATAGCACATAGGTCTCACAAAGGCAGCAAGAAAATGCAAGCAAGATGGGTAACACAATGCTACAAACACATCAGCAACAACACCATGGCAGTGGCAAATCAAGTCCTCAATATAGTGGGGAAGGAAGAGAGAAAACACAACAGATGCAAGATCCTCAAGATACCAAAATCAATAGCAGTAGTAGTCCTCAAGATCAAATACCGAATAATGAAGCAGCAGTGACAATATTTGAGAAAAACAAACCTATAGCAGATGCGGCGCAAGTCGAGAAAGAGGCCCTAGCATTCATTGACAGAGTTCCATGAACCACTTCAAGTGCATTTTACTAGTGTCGGGGTAGTAGATGATGATTCTAATATGATTGCAAGGTACCCACTGTGTCCCAAAAACAATTGTTAATGACTAATGATCAACTCAAGGAGATTGTACCTGCAGTAGAAGCACAATTAGAATTGGCCCAAAAGCAAGCTTCTCCAATGCAAGTACTACATGAAATTGTTTCTCATCAGCTAAAGGGTATCACAAAAGTTGCAGTACAGATAAATAATCAAGAAAATGATGGTAAAAGAGAAGATAAAGAGGAAAAGAGAGGGACATCAAAATATCAATCAGTTGGTAAAGGATGCTGATTTATCTCCATACACATTCTCAAAAAAATAAAAAATGCAAGGTCACAGTTGATAGTAAAACTACAAGGGTACTTCCTAAGAGAAGTGAAAAATCAAGTATTAAATGAATCTAAATTTTTTAATTTGAAACACTAGATCTGTGAAATCCCATCCCAACATTCTTTTCACAGAGTGCGCATTAATTCAAAGAAAGTGAAACTACTGAGACCCAGTTTTGTACAATTCAAGATTTTAATACAGAAGCACAATTAAAGATCAGACCGAGCTACACATTGAATCTGAAGTCATAAACTGAGTTGAATTAAAGTTGGAAAAAATAACATCTGGGTTAGGAAAAGGGGAAATTGTAAAAAGCATCAGCCGAATGACATAAAACAAAGAGAAGCAGAAGGAAAAGGGGAAATTGGATAGGTTGATCTCCATTGCTAATGTTCTTGAAAAGGAAAACGACACCCAAAACCTCCATTGCTAATCTTCTTGATACTACTGAGAATGATTGAAAGAGATGGAAGAATGGAAATCGATCAAGGGCTAATCAAGTTTTCTGTTTTGTAGAACATGGCTTGTGAAATCAAGATGATAAAAACAGATTAAGGGATCATAGAGATGTGGAAATCGAGCATACACTAAGGGAGGGGCAACATTCTAGCAGATTGTTTTGCTAATCAAGTTTTCTGTTTTGTAGGTACTCAAAGATTAACATATAATTCAATACAAGAAGTCCCAAATGAAGGAAAAGCTATAATAAACATGGATCGGAATCAAATTCCCAATATAAGGCTAACAAGATGTCAAAATGAGAACTTCAGAATGCTACAATAACGATTTCCGAACATACGAAACTGCTACAAATACACACAGAGGCCTGTATCATTTGGATTTCCGAACATACGAAATTACCTATCATATTTTAGCACACATCTCGGAGTTAAGCAAACAGTTAACGACTATAAAAATATACTAACACAAAACTCGAAAGAAACTAGTACAAACCTCATGCAAACTAATACAAGACAAATGACAGGGAAAAACATGTTATGAAGCAAACATTTAAGACTCCAAACAGTAGGCATAAAAAGACTACATTTTAACGAAAGGAAGGCATAAAATTACCAGCACAGCATGCCAAACAGTAAAAGGAGAATAAAATCAGAATAGGGAGAAAGAAGTAGCCAAATATCGGCTACTGGAAACTAACTTTGGAACAATCATCAAGAAATCAGTCTTGGCATGATTTGAAGTTAAGATAACAGAGACATACAACAATAGACTTGTCATAGAAGAAGAAAACGGAATAGAGCAAACCAACACAAAAACTAACATGAAAAGAACTCATACTAGGCAAAATATCATAGACATCGAGTAAGATGCTACATGTTGTGTCAAACTTAGTACCTCCCCTTCTGACCCAACAACTTAGTAGGTCTGTTGTATGTTCTGGCATAATCCAATTTAGGCTCTTTATATTGGTGAATAGAGCCCATACTTGTGTTGACACTTTGCAGTGGAGAAACAGATGATTGTTGGTTTCTAGAGCCTCTTTACAAAGATAACATCTTGAGGCAATAATTTTTCCCCTCTTTTATAATGTGGCAAATTTTGAAGAGGAGGAATATGATAAGGCATGGTGGTAATCTATATGTGCAAGGTTCATGGAGATAAATAGGAACCTTCACTACTTCGCAATTACAATGTATCCTTGGTTGATGAACATCCCTGATAATTGGCCTCTGATAGTGAAATTCTTTGAAGCCTATAAGTGCTTTGTGCAATTCAGATGAAGCTTCAAAAGGAAATTTGGGACCTAGTGCAAGTGCTTTGTGCATTAGAAATGATGCAGGAGAGTTTATAATTGTTGAAGCTAGAAGCTTGGAAAGTGCTACCAGTTTAGAGGCAGAAGTAGTGGCGTTGAGAAGTGGACTGGAATTTTCTATTTTAAGCAATTTGCTTCCTGTTATCCTTGAAACCGATTCTTTCACAATCAAACAGATACTAGATGGAGTATGGGAAGTCACATGGAACATGGCTTGTGAAATCAACATGATAAACAGATTAAGGGATCATAGAGATGTGGAAATCGAGCATACACTAAGGGAGGGCAACATTCTAGCGGATTTTTTTTGCTAATCAAGTTTTCTGTTTTGTAGGTACTCAAAGATTAACATATAAATTCAATACAAGAAGTCCCAAATGAAGGAAAAGCTATATAATAAACATGGATCGGAATCAAATTCCCAATATAAGCCTTAACAAGATGTCAAATGTTACTAGTGTAAAAAAAAAGGCTAACACTTCACAACGCTACAATAACAATATTATGCAAGAAATTGTAAGGGCTCACAAGATTTACACTAAAGGAAGAGAAACAAACTTACTAGATCGTGTGTGAAAGTTGCAATTGGATCTGAAAATTTTCTCTTAGTTCTCTGTGAGCTCAACCTGCGGAGAAAGGGAATTACTCAGAAATGATTTCAATTCATGAAATTCAGTTTTGTACAATTCAAGATTCAACCCAGAACACAATTCAAGATTTTAACACAAAAGCACAATTCAAGATCAGACCCGGCTACACATTGAATCTGAAGTCATACGAAACTGCTTCAAATACACACAAAGGCCTGTATCATTTGGAATTCCGAAACTACGTATCATATTTTAGCACACATCTCGAAGCAAATAGTTAACGACTATAAAAATATACTAACAAAAAACTCGAATGAAACTAGTACAAACCTCATGCACAAGACAAATGACAGGGAAAAACATGTTATGAAACTTACATTTAAGACTCCAAATAGTAGGCATAAAAAGACTACATTTTAACGAAAGGAAGGCATAAAATTACCAGCACAACATACCAAACAGTAAAAGGAGAATAAAATCAGAACAGGGAGAAAGAAATAGCCAAATATCGGCAACTGGAAACTAACTTTGGAACAATCATCAAGAAATCAGTCTTGGCATGATTTGAAGTTAAGATAACAGAGACATACAACAATAGACTAGTCATAGAAGAAGAAAACGGAATAGAGCAAACCAACACAAAAACTAACATGAAAAGAACTCATACTAGGCAAAATATCATAGACATCGAGTGAGATTATCAAGAAGATTTTAGAAAAGTATAAGGGTTGCAGCTGAAGAATTACATACACTATGATGAAGAGCCAACTAGATCATATTTCGAAACCAAACGGCATAACGACTTAAACTAAAACAACGCCAGAAGAGATGTCAGATTAAGACACTTTCATAACAGCCAAGAGAACAATACAAAGAACGCCCTATAATTTAAAGCTAAACTACTGAGACCCAGTTCTGTACAATTCAAGATTTTAACACAGAAGCACAATTCAAGATCAGACCCAGCTACACATTGAATCTGAAGTCTTAAACCGAGTTGAATTAAAGTTGGAAAAAATAACATCTGGGTTAGAAAAAGGGGAAATTGTGAAAAGTATCAGCCGAATGACATAAAACAAAGAGAACCAGAAGGAAAAGGGAAAATGGGTGAAGGTAAAAAGCATCAGCCGAATGACATATAACAAAGAGAACCAGGAGGAAAAGGGGAAATTGTGAAACCTGAATTGTTAATCTCTCTCCATTGCTAATCTTCTTGAAAAGGAAAATGACACCCAAAACCTCCATTGCTAATCTTCTTGGAAAGGAAATCGACACCCAAAATCGAAAATGCAAGGCTGGAATAGTACGATTCTTCAACGGAAAAATGAAGGGAGCCGTTTGCTGATGTTGTTGTCGCTTGTGAATGCTGGAGCTGGACGCTGCTGTTAATGTTGAACTGGAATTGGGTCTTCTTTGTTTATCAATGAATTGGGTCGGGGGGTCGAGTTAAAGGGGGATTGGGCTGCTGGGTCGATCGATTGTAGTTGGGCTCTGCGTAGCTGGGAAATATGAAGTGGAATTGGGCCTGGGATTGGAATGCTGAAAATTCAAGGGCCCAAACTTGGATTGCTGAGACTTGGCTAAAATTGAGATAGAGTTAAATAACAATTTAGCCGAACGCATTTAAAAAGTAATCAAATGATTTAATTTTCGTATATTCGGCTATAGTTTTAAATAGGATCAATTAATTTAAAACCTTCTTAATCTTAACAAAATAAAATTATTAATTCAAAAATGCAAACTAGTATTATATAACTAAACTAATTACTAAAATATTCAAACAAAATAAAATCTTTTTTCACATGATTTTCAAATATTTATAAAATATACAAATTTATATAAAAAAATTATGTATTACTTAAAAATTATAAAATTAATTAAAAGTAACTTGAAAAATATTTTGAACTTTATAAAAATTAATTTTTCGCTTGGAATTTAAGAAGCTCGGTGATTAATCTATATTGTGGAGGTCCAAAATTGGGTGTCAACAGTGACATGACAGAGTGAGTTGTCCTAAATGTGCGTGAAGATATTAAAAAAACTAAATTTATAAATTCATACACATGTCCTTTTTTATAGGTTCAATATATAATTAGTCTCTTAAATATTATTTTCTTGATATATTAACTTTTTTAAAAATATGTCAAATTTTTTTGTAGAAGAGGATGACTCATGCTAGACATTTTAACCCCTGAGATGCCGTCCTCATAATTCCACAAATTGAGATCTGCCTATGCTAGGCTTTCGCCCCTGAGCTGCCACCCTTCTATACCAATTGAGATCGGTCTATGCTAGACTTTCACCCCTGAGTTGCCACACTTCTATACTAAATGGGATCGACCCATGCTAGGTATTTTTCCCTGGGCTGCCACCCATAATTATACAGATTCCTTCACTTAGATTCTTTTATCTTTGAGATTGTTGTTTTGATGTTCATAACGTACTCTTTTGAGATTTTCTTTTAATGATCATAACCCTTTTGAGATTGTTGTTTTGGTGGTCATAATCATTGTTATGTATGGACTTACAATAATATCAAACAATGACATGGGAAGCAAATGTGATACCAACGTAATACTTAGGAGCTTATATGACTCAGTAAGCATTTTGACATCTTAAATTGAAGCACATATCAAGTGAAAATATTTAACATTCAACCAAGAGATTTGAACTCTATATGATATCCAAATACTCACTAACTAATATCAAATGCAAGGTATACATGAACGTGGAACCAAGGGAGTACGTGGGCAGATTCAACTTAAGGACGGATACATATTCCAAGTAAGTACATATAAAATGTACAATCTAGCAAGTAGGGATCTTGTGAGGTAACATTATAGTCTAACACAAGGGGAGTAATAACCAATAAAGGGAACATATGAACATGTGAAAATTATAAAATTAATTAAAAGTAACTTGAAAAATATTTTGAACTTTATAAAAACTAATTTTGTTCAAATCATTTAAAATTTAAGAAGCTCAGTGATTAATCTATATTGTGGAGGTCCAAAATTGAGTATCAACAAATTTATAAAATCATACACATGTCCTTTTTTATAGGTTCAATATATAATTAGTATCTTAAATATATTTTCTTGATATATTAACTTTTAAAAAAATATGTCAATGTTTTTTTTTTAGAAGAGGATGATCCATGCTAGACATTTTAACCCCTGGGATATTGTCCTCATAATTCCACAATTTGCTTCACTTAGTCTAACACAACGGGAGTAATAACCAATAAAGTGAACATATGAACATGTGAAAAGATGACATATATGATGGAATAGACAATTGAAGCAAATTGGCAAGATACGGCAGATTGTATATCCAACATATAAATATATGTACCATGTGTAATTAAAAATCACTTTGATTTATATAAGGGGAATACGTGCCAAGGTGACATACCGTGAGTTTACGGTATTTCTAATACGTTTCACTTACAAGTTGTGTGTGTCTAGGGCCTTTTTATATTGGTTTTTATGTGTTTTATCATGTTTTGCAGGAAAGGTGTTCAGGCGCGGAAGTTTAGAGATA
>JAJOOS010022317.1:0-34116 GCA_029582725.1 Solanum chiquidenum | reverse complement strand
ACGACCCTCTAATATGTACAATAGAACTTTTCAACCCCTTCTTTCAAATTCTTCCATTCAAGTACCCTAGGGGTCATTTCGTACAACCCATATTACGACAAAATCTTGGCAGAAGCTGATAATTCAATCAATACCAAACATTATACAAACAGTTGCTTGACACAGCCACGCTACCTGACAATAAACTATAAAGTGGTTCACATTGCCTCGACCTCTGGCGGTCTAGCCCATGAAAACTTGGCTAATTAAGCTACCCTCTTCCTCAAGTTCAGGTGTTAGACGCCTTTTGGCTTGGCTTAATACCACAAAATAGGATTACATGTGGAGTAATTCATTCAATCTTAAAGGTGGGATTTTTATCCTATTTGAGAGAGAAAATAAGAAGAGTTTTATATTAAATTGATAATTGAATGTATATTCCCTTCCTAAAAAGATAGAGTGATTTTTAAGTTTATTCTGTTTTCTACCCTATGTTGTTTGAAAGAAAAGACAGGTTAAAAATAGAATTAATTGCCCTATTCAATCCTATGCAATTGAACATTGCCTTGGGACATTTTGGTGATACTAGTAATCCTGCATAAGAAGCAGCAATCTGTTAGAACCGCAGAGAGTGAGGATGTTAAAGAGGGACGGGTGGATCTAAAATCAGATGAAAGGAAACTATCTCGTAAGACCTACATTCTCTTGGATCCCTGAAAGCTTAGCAAAAAATAGGGCATATTGGAAGACAAAAATCTATATAGGATACCAATTAGTTGGGAATATGTTTTAGTCATGTTAGTATGTTTAATTTAATTCCTATGTTTTCTAGGAGTCTTTTAGTTTGAGATTTTTAATATGCTAGTGAAAGAAGATATAAAGAACTTTTAGAACTTCTATATTTGTTTTTATTTTGTATAACTTTGATCTGAGATGAGCTTGAAAGAAGCGACACAATTAAAGAAGATTCATATAGCTGATCTTACTTGCTTGGGATTAAGGCGTAGTTATGTTGTAGTAATCCTGCATGACAAAAACAAATCAATGAATCTACCCTTCACTTTTATCCTTTGAAGCACTAGAGTGGCATTGCACATTTTGAGTGTTCTGTTTAGAAATATGTACAGTAAATGCTTTCTAAATCATTTCGCCCTCGGAAAAGACTTTCTGAGATGTTGTCTTTACTATTTTGGATTATTTGCGTATTTGAATAAAAATGGTATACTTTTATTACTCTTTGATCTTTAACCCCCCCCCCCCACCCCCCACCCCCCCACACACACAACCATATTAGTTATACACAATTTGTGTCACCTCATGTTTCAGTCTAATATATGGGTCAACCAATTGTATAGCCAGCTGATTTTTTGAGTTTCCAATATTAATGCAGGTAACCATCAATTATTTATTAGGCAAATTGGGAAAGAAATACTCTGATACAGTTGGAGTGGTTGATCTGGGTGGTGGATCTGTGCAAATGGCGTATGCCATCTCAGAGTCAGATGCCCAAAATGCTCCAAAGGTATCAGATGGAGAGGATACATACGTTCAGGAAATGTATTTAAAGGGAACAAAATACTACCTTTATGTTCACAGGTCCTTCTCATCTTCTATACATAATTTATGCAATGATATTAGAGAATGTCAGCGTACCCATTTTGTGCTCTCCAACTTTTTGATCAGGATGAACCTGTGATCCTTCTAGTTGGCAAGATCATATTTGTCTTGTTATTCAGAGGTGGGGGGGGGGGGTTATCTGGTATTTTGTCATCTTCGCTGTACAGGCTTAATGTGATCTATATTTATTGCTTACAGCTATTTGCACTATGGTTTACTAGCAGCTCGAGCTGAGATCTTGAAGGTGTCCGGTGAATCTGGAAGTCCTTGCATCTTGGGGGGCCACCACGGTATTTCTCTCTCTCTCTCTCCTGGTGCAATGATCATTCTATACTTGTTTCTTTTGATGCAGTGCTTTCTGGAAGCATCATTTCTATCTGTAAGACGTAAAGGCGGAGGTTAACAAAGAGAAAAAACTCCCCCCCTCCCCTTACCTGAATTTTCATATCTTATCTTAGTCACACAGATAAGTTGCAGAAAATAGGAGCACTGGATCCTTAATTTACATTGAGCCTGTTATACTGTAATTAGAAGAGCAAGTATTCATTTTCTTGGATTAGCAAGTATCTCATTGAAGATGAACAATATTTTTTTGCAGGGACATACAAGTATGGAGGAGCAGTTTACCCAGCATCGTCCACGTCTCAAGGTTCAAGCATGAGTACTTGTAGGGAGGTAGCTCTAAAGGCTCTGAAAATTAATGAACCAGCATGTACCCGCATGAAATGTACCTTTGGTGGCGTGTGGAATGGTGGAGGAGGAGATGGACAGAAGAATATGTTTGTTGCTTCGTTTTTCTTTGACAGAGCTGCTGAGGTATGAATCACTGTAGTTAAATCTAATGAGTTAGAAACTTCTCTTCCTTGTATGTCTCTGACACAAATGTTATATGTTGTGGGCATAGGCTGGTATTATTAATCCAAGTTTAGCTGTTGCAAAAGTTCGCCCAGCTGATTACGAAAGTGCAGCTAATCGTGCTTGTGCAACTGGACTCGAGGGTGCCAAATCTGAATTTCCTCATGTAGAAACTGATAACCTGCCATACCTATGCATGGATCTCGTCTATCAGTACACTCTACTTGTAGATGGATTCGGTGAGTTAAAACTAGCTTCATATTTCAGTAAGTTCACACGACATTCATTTCAGTACGTTATTCAATACTGTTTCTTACTTTGCAGGACTTGAACCTCAGCAAGAAATCACATTGGTGAAAAAAGTTGAATACAAGAATTCCTTTGTTGAAGCAGCATGGCCATTAGGCAGTGCCATTGAAGTTGCATCATCATTGAGTTAAACTTAAATGGGAAATGGAAGATCCATTCATGCAATTTTGGGTTTTAATAGTTTATGATTTTCAACTATATATTTTTGACTGCAGCTTCTGATAAGCCTATTAGGTTAATGTTCTGAAGCAGAAGGGATTGCCATAGTCCAAAGCAGGTTGAGATTCTTTATTTTTCCCTTTTTATTAAAGGGAATCAAGAATAGTGATAAATCTGTTTGTAATCATGTATTATGAGAATTATGCACTATTCAAATGAGATCAATTTTTTATTCCCACACAAATTTCATAACATTGAAACTCCCAATTGAGTGTTCACTAAATCAATTGCCCGTACTCTTAGAAAAGGGTTATATTTGTCCTTCGTCATATTTTTTTGATATATTTGTCTTTGCCATTCAATATTAATCACATATTTATCTTGGACTATTAAGTCTCATGTCACCATGTAGGCACTACGTAGGATGACAAAAGCGCTATGAGACTTAACAGTTCAAGGACAAATATGTACCTTAAGTTGAATGACAGAGGCAAATTCCTTTTCCGAATTTTAAACAAGTCTATTACATACAAGCATCTATTTATCACTTAATTATAGTTCAGTGATAAGTTTTTTCACAAGATTTTAACTAATAAGGTTAATTTGGTATAAACACTTTATGTGAGCAAGTATTTATCATCCAAACTAGATCATAACCTTAAAATGATCCAAAATTTTAGAGTTACCCAATATCTATATTAAAGAAAGATAGCAAATTAGTTGAGGTTGTGCCACAAAACCATCATTATGAAGAAAAAAAAGTACACAAGGCCAAGAGAATTTGATAAATAACCTCTGGAAACAACAATATTTCACCATATTGAATATGGCCATAAGGTAGATTAGAATCTAAGGTGTAGCCTATCGATTAATAAAGTAATTGAAAATCATAAAATTTTATGTTCAAATAGGCAGACTCATTAATCATTCCTTCAAATCCTTAATAGACAAATTACTCGATACATATACCGGTGAGAGATGATACTAGCTGACCACGAACACCACAGTTATCAAAACAAAAAAATAAAGTAGATGAAAGAAAGATTAAAAGAATGTATTATCATTATGTAAAACAAGGGCATCTACTTTGTTATTTTCTTCTAAACCACAATTAAAGATATGAGTAAGTCACATTTCTAACATTAGAAGGCATAAAAGCTAAGATCATAAGAACAAGAAGAATGAAAATTGGGACTAACAACAACATAAAAGGTGGTGGTGGCAATGGTGGAAGTATCAATGGCAAAAGTAACAAAGATGCTGTAAGACCAAGTAGCAAAATTATTGACTCTAAGCTAAAATAACTCATTGACAACATTTTTTTGCCATGTCCTTGTGTAAATGACCTATTATACTCCATTTTATTGCCTTCCATAATGTTGTTGAAATATTGATGACGTTCCTCCAAATTAATAAACCCTTTTGATGATCTCAATTTTGCCTCAGATGATTCCATGTCCATGTTCATTAGTAGTCGTAAACTCTTAATTAGAAGCCTCGAATTTCAGCTTTGGAAATGAAAGAAACTTCAAGAAGGATTTTGAGTTTCTTAATAAGAGGTCTTGAGTTGAATCAATCTTGTGATTTCCTAAAGATCTTGTTTTCTAAGGTTTTGAATTCGAGACCTGAATATGAATACTAGGGAGCACTTTACCTTCGAAATAAAACTTTCTATTCAGATTCCAGACACAGGATGAAATAGCAAATATCTACTGCTCTAAAAATCCAATCTTTAATAAGACTTCTTGAAAATGAAATCACAAATTTTTGTATGGTGTCTTCACTAAAGGGTATAATTTAAAGGGAAAAAGTGAATGATTTTGGAATGATGTAGAGCAGAGTTGTGGGAATCTGGCCTTTTCTTGATTTAAATAAAATGTTGATTTTTGACACTGATGTTTATTGGTTTTAGGGGGATTGTGTATTGTTTTTTGACATTGATATTTCTTGGTTTTGGGGGATTATGAGATATTAACCTTTGGTTTTTGAGATTTTGATGGATCTATAGTGGTTACAAAGTATCTTTTTTTGAGAATATATTTTGCTAGTTTGGTTTCTCATATTATATATAGTAGGCCTAGTACTCCGTCTATCTCAATTTATACAATTCATTTTCTTCTTTAATCCGTCTCAAAAAATTACTTTCTCCAGCTCATTCTATATGGTAATGTTTGACTTGACACAAACTTTGAAACTTATTTTAGATTCTCAATTTCAAAAAGAAATCGTCGTTTTAAATTCTGTGTCAAATCAAATTATGTCAGATAAATTAAAACAGAGAAAATATTAGAGATGGAAAGAGGGGGGGTATGGGGTTAGAGAGGGGGGTGGGGTGTTGGTATTTGGGTGAATTCATTGAATTAAAGAAATAAAGTGGGGCAAGATGATTTGCATGTTGATTGTTTTTGGTAAAACAAGAGATTGTCACACTGTCCAAGGTTCTTCACTCCTAGACAACATTGTCTCTTACCCCCTTCCCCACACCTTCCACTTGTCCCTCTTGTCATAATTTTTTTTTATATTAAGAAAAAAGAAAAAAAGGACTTCTTTGTTTTAAATATTTTCTTCAAATTCACTTATTCTATTCGTCTCAAATTATCAGTTGTGATTTGCAGATTAATTTTGAAAGTTATAATCAAAGTGATTTTACGATTGTTCAAATACTGTAAAGGTTAAAATAGTTTAGAAACCCTCATAATTTCTTAAAGTGTAGAAGAAAATTACCATAGATAATTTAAAGCAGATGGAGTACTAGATTTAAACTAAAGGTTTCTTACTAGTAGTATGGTTTTAAATCATTTTATACATTTTTGTTTGATTATTTAGTATTCAAAATTTATTAACTAGAATAATTTATATTTATGTCGAATAGATTCATTAAAAAGATGAAATACAGTTTATCAAAAAGTTTTAAATTTGTATATTCTAAACTGAAATTTATGACTAAGAATGAAGATATCACATGTCTCAACCATCCTACCTAACCACTTGGTAATAACATTTCAAATAAAAAAAAATCATTTCAATCTTTTTTTGTTTGACCATTTGATATTCAAAAGCAACTATCTCAATTATATAATAGCTTGTTTGATAAAGCTTTCAAAAAATTCTATTAAAAAAAAATAATCTTTTGAATAATAATAATAATTTTTGGCTAATTAATTTGATTTTTTTAGTTAATATATTAGAATAATAATTTATGCTTGATCAAAGTTCTAAAAATTAAAAATGCTTTTAGTGAAAAATTATTTTTTCAACTAATTTTTTTTCTAAAAACTTGACCAAGTACATTAACTCTTTAGAATATACATTTTCTTAAAGAAAAACTAAACATTTTTAGCTTCCTTGCAACTTAACCACACCAATTATAATTCTTCAACTTCTTATAATTTCAACTCATTTATAACCTTTTTTTGACATTAACCTAAAACCCCATTGGCTAATGAACAATTCAAAAGAGGAATAAGTGTATAAGGTTTAGTCAAGCAATCAAAATGAATTTGTCCTTTGACTTGGAAACAATGAATTCCTCAAGTAATTACAAAACTAGAACCATGATTATTCTTATGTTATGCATGTTTGACATATTGCTTCATTTCACTTGATTCATTTAATTTGTTCTCTAAATTTAAAAATATATATAATATAGAAGTTAAAAGACAAAAAGGAAATACATAATACATGAATGTATAGTGTAATTTGAATTCAACTGATATTTATGCTCTTTAATTTTGATAGGTATAAGTAGACACTTAAAATTTATATAAAATTAATCAAATAGACACATCTGTTCTATGTGGCATCTTACACGACAATTTGTGTCTTACGTGTATTATGCTACCACGTAGGATAAGTTTACTTGTTTAATTTTACAAATTGAAGTGTCTATTTATACCCATTCAAAATTAGAAAACATAAAAACCAGCTAAAATTAAATTTAAAAGTATATTTATGTATTATGCGGAAAGAAAAAGTATATAAAAGTATTGTCCATGATACGTGTTTCCACAATAACATTAAATAAACTTAAATGGACATGGTTCGAAATTATTATTATTTTTAAAAAGATTCCTATTCATGATTTTTTTTTTATTTGAACACTTTCTATTTTGAGTTAAAAATCATTCTTCTAAGATACTTATTATATTAAAAAATGGTAATGCTTAATGGGCAGAAAATTTGGCCAGAAATTTAAAAAGTCTATATTATTCTTTTTATTTTAAAATAAATTGATCTTTTTTTTTAAAAATTAAAATGTATTAAAATTAAAAAGATAAAATAACACAATATGAAATATATTATTTTACCATTCTGACCAAATTCTGTCCAAAAGGATTTTTTCTTTAAAAAAAAAGAGCATGTGACCGACCTTTTGATTCAATGAATTTTCATTCAAAACCTTTGAAGAAATTAATAAATGATTCTTAGCGACTTCCTCGTACAACCGACCTTATTGCATTAAATTCCATGCACTTGATTTTAATTTGCAACATAGCCGGATTTACATGTAATTTATGAATTCACGAGAATTTAATAATTTTATATACGTATTTTAAAATTTATAAGTTTATAGTATTTAATCAAAATGAAGGTTAGTTGGGTGAAATTAAGAGGAGGTTCGATATGTTGAATAATCAATAGGTGAGTTATGATTAGGTGTGAAATATAACTATCTCATTCAGAATTAGTTGGCTCTTCGTGAAATGCATTGAAATTGACTGGACATCTAAGAGGTAAATCAATGTTTCAATGGGGACTACGAGAGTGATATCAAATCGAAATGATGGGGATAAATTTCATCGTCGAGAAGAAAACAATTGAATCACCAACTAGGAAAAGTTGAAATTAAAACTTGCAACTTCATTTTACATGCTCAATCAATCTTTAGACATTAATATTAATCTTTAACACTCAAAATTCATTAAAAAAATCCCCATTTTGCTAATATAATTATTAATCTTTAATTTAGAAAATATTTTTCATGATTTTTTTTTATGAAACATAATTTTGGTATCATACCTAATACACTCTATATGTTAGACAACCTCTTGAAAACAACTAGTAGTAGTCAAATGCATAAAGGAATACCTAAATTTAGGAATGAATACATGAACTTGATCTGCAATTTTCAATTGTTCATGAACCAAATTTAGATTGCTATTAATTAAAAATAACAATTTAATGCACAAAACATTCCGCATTAGCATGATTCAGGAACGACCCTCATCATAAGAAATGTCTTATGGACTACCTAACCTAATACGAGTATTAGTGACAAACTGCGATATGTCAATATGGACCGGCTTAGCCTCAAAGGGTTTGGAGATAAACTGCGACGAGTTAACCTGCCAATTAGATGTACTTTAAAAAAAATAATACACTTTTGTCTTTCAAATGAGCGTATTTTTAATTTCTGTTAGTCAAATGAGTTGGTCTTTCAATTTTGTTCTTGGTAATCAAGCTTATGTTTAGTGGAGCATAAGTTTCTTAAAGACGCTAAACATAAATTATGAAATATTACGATGCAAAATTTTTATATCCTGCAATAAAAATTATTTGCCTTAAGAGATCAAAATTAAACACAAGCACAAAATAAGGGTAAAAGTGTCAACGACCCCATTAAAATAGTTAACAACAATAACAACAACAAAATCCAATATAATTTCATAAGCGGAGTCTCAAACTCTTTCAAGCCTAGCCCTAAAAGAGTTGTGGGTTGGCCCATACTAAAAATCAATATCTTACATGAGCCAAAAAGAGTAAGTCCAAACCTATCAAACAAGGCTAGGGTAGCCAGCCCAAATATCATACAGCCCATAATCTTATGCTTTTTAGAGATAAAATAACCGAGTTCTGAAATCGAACTTATATCTTTATTGACATGCTAAATTATGTCTCGTAAGACATATTTGTGCGTTATGAACTAAACTTATACGTCTAATAACACAAATTACGTAGAAATTAAGTTAAGTAGCATAACTTATGTTATATTCTGATTCAAAAATATAAACTTATATCATAGATATTTTCAATCGAAAAATAAAAATAATTTTAAAAATCGTCATAATTTTATGGGCTAATTATATCGCGATAAGTATGTAATGTACTACTAATAAGTTTGGTTAAACAACTTTTAAACAAATGTGTTTAGAGTGGTGGTTGACATGCAATTGAGGTATCTCCATAATAATGCATTGAAATTTTGTTGAGATGAAAGGAGATTTCTCCATCTTTTTGATCTCCTTTCATCGTCCCTCAAAATCCATCTTCATGTATTATTAAGAGCAAACACCTCGCCGCAGTCGCTGCCGTCGCCGTCGCCGTTCTCCGTCAACCGTTATCCCTCGCGCAAGTTCGTTCTTCTTCTTATTTGAATTCACTTTTTCATTAATTCCGATTATGTAGAATTGAATTTGTGTGTCAATTTGGTGTTTTTTTTGGCCTAGGCATTTTGTTTTTTTCCATTTAGGCGTTCCTAAATATCATATATTGTTTCGTTTCTATACAATTTTTCAGATTTTTAATGAATTCAAACTTGTTGAAATTTATCAAATTTAAATTTTGATGTGATTTTTCCAACATTGTATGATACCTGATGATATATATGTGGAATTAACATCTTAAACTATGTACATATTTAATATTTGGTATGAAAAATGGAGAAAATATGCTCATTGTACAATGCACATGATGAAAGTTTGCAAATTTTGTTGCTATTAGATAGCTTTCAAAGTTTTGATATGATTTTTTCTATTGTTAAACAACTTTTCATGGTACGTAATACTCTGTGCGTTTCAATTTGTTTGTTAGGTTTTGACTTGATACGGAGTTTGAGAAAGTAAAAAACTTTTGAATCTTATGGTCTTAAACTAAAGATACATAGAATGTACCAAAATGCCGCCTTTAATCTTGTGGTTTTAAATATGTTATGTGAAAAAATAATTAGAGAGTTGTCAAAAAGAAGAAGAAAAGAGGCATTCTTTTTGAAACAAAGTAAAAAGGAAAGTAGGACAAACAAATTGAAATAGAGTGAGTAATATAAACGTCAAACTAACATCTTAAACGTTATATCTAGTTAAAGACTTGGTATAAAAAGCGGAGCATGTATGGTTGTTGCACTTGATGGTAGTTTGCAAATTTTGTTGTCATTAGAGGCTCTCAGTTGAATTTGCATTGAATCTGAGCTTCTTAACAAATGCTTTAGTTAATGCCGCCTTTGCTGGTCACCATGATCAAATAGCTTAATCTTTCATCAAACCATGATGTCTCTTGTATTTAATAGTAGTAGTAGTAGTTACTAACTAAGAAATTATTGACATCCTAGATATAACATCTTGGGCCGCTGACAGACTGAAGACATGCCTTTCTACTTGAATGCCATATATATATATGTAAAGAACAAGTGTATATAACATTGAATATGTTGTCTTAGAACTTGCAACATTTAAATCCGTGATCAATCTGACCTACTCCTTTGTTGCTCTGCTTATTTGCCCCTTTCTTTTTGTAAAAGGCGAGTTGTCTTGTTTGTTTTCTCTATTTGCATATCAAATAAGTTTGAAATTTTTTGGTTGTAATAGATGTATCAAGTTGGTATCCATCATGAGGGAGATAGTTTGGAGCATCCTCCTTCGCTTGCTGATGGTGGGGCCCATGATTCAATAGATACAGTTGGAAAAGATGGGAAAGGTGGACAAACTCCACAGGGAAAGAGAAAAATGGAGCTTCCATCAAAGGTGGAAAATCTTTCCTTATTTTACTTTCTCAGGCTTTTTTCTTAACCGTCTTTAATACTGAATCCGTTTGTGTTGTTTGACTTCAATTGTGAGTATGTGCTGCTTTTTTTGTCAATAAAGGATTTAATTAACTTAGGCTTCAAGATTGCTAAAATGAAGAATGACTAATAGGCGTGTTGATGGAACAATGAACAGGAAAGAACGTAAAGGAGAGAAGCATTAACTAGCTCAAATATGTGTAGCTACTGATTGTGTAACTGTCTTGTGTCTTATATTTTGCCTTGCAGTTCCCTTTTTTGAATATTTCCAGGAATCTAGTATTGGCATACCAAAGTCTTGGGGTGGTATATGGAGATTTGAGCACATCACCGCTTTATGTCTATAGGAGTGTATTTGACGGGAAGTTGCAAGATTATCAGTCTCCAGAAACAATATTTGGTGCATTTTCATTGATCTTCTGGACAATAACACTCATTCCTTTGCTCAAATATGTATTTATCGTATTGTGTGCAGATGATAATGGCGAAGGTATGTTAAAGATAGACTCTACGTTAGTCAATGTTTTACAGAAGAACTCGTATACCTGATTATCTATGACGAATGCACTTATATACATCCAGGTGGTTCATTTGCTCTTTACTCTCTGCTCTGTAGACATGCAAAGTTTAGTCTACTTCCCAACCAACAAGCAGCTGACGAGGAGCTATCTTCTTACAAATATGGCTACTCTGGGCGGTCAACAGCATGTTTACAGTTGAAGAGATTTCTTGAGAAGCATAAAAAGTCACGTACAGTATTACTTGTTATTGTTTTATTGGCTGCTTGTATGGTCATAGGCGATGGTGTTCTGACACCTGCAATGTCAGGTAGAAACTATTATAACAACTACTACTGTATTATTTTATGTGGTATTAGCTTGTGTAACTATGTAATTTACAAGCTAGAATTTGTTTCAATGAATTGGTTTCTTACTCATGGAACGATTCTAGATAGTAAATTAGGAGTATGGACCAAGTGTTTGTGGGGCCCATTTTATGCTTGAAGTCCTTTAAGTCGAGCCGATGTGAGTATATGTTCTAATTAGGATACCTTTTCACTGTGACAGTTATATCATCGATGTCAGGGATACAGGCTGCTGCAGATCACCTAACTCATGGTAGCTTTATCGTAATTTACCTATTTGTGTTTAGTTTTGATGGATTCAATTAGTCAGCATTTGACAACAGTCTTAAGGCATTGACTATCAAAATATCTCTTATTGTAGATGGAGTGGTGTTTCTTTCTTGCATAATATTGGTTGGCCTGTTCGCTTTACAGCATTCTGGAACCCACAGGGTTGGATTTTTGTTTGCACCAATCGTGCTCATCTGGTTGATATCAATTATGATCATTGGGTTGTACAACACTATCTTTTGGAATCCCAAAATTGTGTCTGCTCTTTCGCCTTATTATATCGTCAAGTTTTTTAGGGAAACAGGAAAAGATGGTTGGATTTCTCTTGGAGGTATTCTCCTCTCAGTTGCAGGTATATGAAGTCTATTATCTCTTAACTCAGTAATTATTTAGGCATTATATATAAACAAACTCTCAAACATGGCCTCTGACAAGTAACCACTCCAATTTTGAGAGTTAACATCTAGACACCTCAACTCGTCTATACTGCGTCAATTGAACACTCCAACCTACAAAATGATCATCTAGACACCTCCAAAATTTATGTGCCACGTCAACGTAGGGTGTCCATGACCATGAAACATAATAGGGACGAGTTGGAGTGTTTAGTTGTCACTTGAGACCAAGTTAAGATGTCTAGATGTGCACTCTCAAAGTTGGAGTGCTTACTTGCCAGTTGAGGCCAAGTTTGAGTGTCTGTTTATGTTATTTATACAAGAAATCATAGTAAACTTTGAGAATTAAAAGCAGTTGTTTGTGAAGACACTTTTTGAATGATGATGAGATAAAGATTTACTAGAATTTTGGATCTGATTTCCAATTATTTTCATTTATCAGGTACTGAAGCTATGTATGCAGATCTTGGTCATTTCTCTGCCTTCTCCATGAGGGTAAGTCAAACTATTTGTTGGAGCGGACTAGATTAAACTGTGGATCGTGAAAACTTTGTGCTCGTACTCGTCTATAAGCTGAGTGTCCTGGTGTCTGGCAGATTATATTGTCTGTAGTTGTCATTTTTTCTGCATCATATTGTTCAACGTCCTAGTTAACTTGTTGGATTCCTGGAACTTACACCAATGCAGATTACATTTGCATTTGTGGTGTATCCGTGCTTGGTGATACAGTACATGGGTCAAGCTGCTTTTCTGTCAAAAAATCTAGATTCCATTCCAAATAGCTTCTATAGCTCAATACCTGGTTGGTTTTTCTTTTTCTTTTCTCTTTGTAACAGCTTAATGTTTTCATGATAAATGATTCAATCCTAACTGCTGGTCTACGCTGTCCATGCAGATGGTGTATACTGGCCTGTTTTTGTTATTGCAACCCTTGCAGCCATTGTAGGCAGCCAATCTATCATCACAGCCACATTCTCAATCGTCAAGCAATGTAATTCACTAGGTTGCTTCCCACGGGTCAAGATTGTCCACACCTCAAAGCATAAAGGGCAGATCTATGTACCAGAAATAAATTGGATCCTGATGATTCTCACTCTTGTTGTGGCTATTGGGTTCCAAGATACAACTTTGATTGGAAATGCATACGGTAAGCCTTCTTGTGTGCTAAAGATGTCTTATTTGGTCTAAAGTATAAACACCCCTCTATGAGACTTTAAATATCAAGCAACTCTCTCGACCAATTTTCTCTACAGAATCTGATTTGGTTTACATGATTCTGTTCTTCTAAATGCTGCTCCTTTTCTTAGTGTCTTCCCGATTTTCTTTTTTTTCAAGCTTGTGCTGGATGATTTATATATGTCCAATAAAGAAGATCTCTTGCAAAAAGAGAATAACAATTAAACTGAAACATAAATGGTGAACAAGGAGGATTCTCTAATTGGATGACATTTTTTTTTAAAAACAGCCCGGTGCACGCTATGTGCGGGGTTCGGGGAAGGGACGGACCACAAGGGTCTACTGTATGTAGTCTTACTATGCAATTTTCAAGAGGTTGTTTCCACAGTTCAAACCCGTGACCTCCTGGTCACATGGCAACAATAACTTTACCAGCTACGCTAATGCTCCCTTCCTTTAATTGGATGACATGGAGAAGTTAAATATTCCTTGTGTACAAGGGCTTTTTTATCTACATTACTGCAGTTAATAAAGTCCAGCTTGCCTTTTATAGTTGGATTTTTTTCGTTCTAAATTCAAGTCATTCTATAACTCTTGAATTAAACTTTCTTATAAACGTTTTTTTTTCAGGGCTAGCTTGCATGACAGTTATGTTTATCACAACATTCCTCATGACACTTGTTATAATCTTTGTGTGGCAAAGAAGTTTAGTATTTGCCGCTGCTTTTCTCCTGTTCTTCTGGTTCATCGAAGGTCTCTACCTATCTTCCGCAGCCATTAAGGCTCCACAGGGAGGATGGGTATCCCTTTTGCTCTCTTTTATCCTCTTAGCCATCATGCTTGTGTGGCACTATGGAACTCGAAAGAAGTACAAATATGACCTGCACAACAAAGTTCCATTGAAATGGATCCTTGGCTTGGGTCCGAGCCTTGGTATTGTCCGTGTCCCAGGGATAGGGCTAATATACTCCGAACTGGTAACAGGAGTTCCACCTATCTTCTCTCACTTTGTCACAAATCTCCCTGCATTTCATAACGTAGTGGTGTTTATATGCGTCAAATCTGTTCCTGTACCTTATGTCTCATCCGATGAACGCTTCCTCATTGGTCGTGTTGGCCCAAAACCATATCGCATGTATCGTTGCATTGTTCGATATGGTTACAAGGACGCACAGCAAGATACTGGGAACTTTGAGGACCTTCTCATCCAAAGTCTAGCAGAGTTCATCCAAATGGAAGCTGTGGAACCACAATTATCGAGCCCCAATAGTTCATCACTTGATGGTAGGATGGCAGTTATAAGCACAAATCTACAGTCACACTCACCATTTATCATAGATGATGAGGATTTTGAAACATGTTCCACCATTCAAAGCAGCAAGTCACTGACACTTCAAAGTGTAAGATCTTCTTACGATGATGGGAACCATGAAAACAGGAAACGACGAGTCAGGTTCAACTTACCAGAGAACTCTGGCATGGATCCTGAAGTTCGGGACGAGCTTATAGATTTGGTTCAGGCAAAGGAGGCAGGGGTTGCATATATAATGGGACACTCATACGTGAAGGCACGTAGATCGTCTTCTTGCTGGAAGAAATTTGTCATTGACGTTGGATATTCATTTCTGCGCAAAAACTGCAGAGCTTCTGCTGTGGCACTTAACATTCCTCACATTAGTCTTATTGAAGTTGGCATGATATACTATGTCTAGAGAGAGGCTTGGAACCAAGAGAACGTCGAACGCCTTCATCGGAGTTGTCTGCAGAATTCTCTTTTCACAGGTAGATGAACTTTTTTTTTTGAATATTTTTGTCCCAAATACCAAGTCTTGCTCACCACTAATCTTTGTATTGTTAGTATATATTTGTTATCTCAACTCTTTTCACATATGATCTGTATTTATTTGTGTATTTAACAGTTAGATAGAGACAGTAGTTGTAATTTTAATAGGTGATTTAAGCTATGATTGAAATAGCTATATAGGCTTTTGTAATCTAAGATTTTAAATTTTTGCTTTTTAAAAAAATATTGTCAATTATTTATTAACATTAGTGGATATAATAACGCTTAGGATCAGACAAGTTATAGTTTGCACCTCAAATTTCCAAATGCAATTGATTGATATTTTTGTTTGAATTATGAGTAATTTGTTTCATATTTACAGAGAGAACTAATTGTCATAGTCTATTCTATACACAAATTTTCAATTTTCAACCATTAGTTCCAAGGGCAAGTTGATCTTTAATTTTACCATCTTTATGTATAAACGCTTTTTACTCCATGTATTTCAATTTGTTTGTCTGATTTTGACTTAACACGAAATTTAAGAAAACAAAAAAGATTTTTGAATTTTGTAATCTTAAATTAAAGATATGCAGAATGTACCGAGATATCTTTTATTTATTCTTGTGGCGTTAAACATGTCAAGTAGAAAATTGGAATTAAGAAGTAGCCAAAAAGGGAGAAGACAATTCTTTTTGAAACGGATAAAAGAAAAGTAAGACAAATAAATTGAAACGGAGGAAGTTTATGCTAACCTTGATAAATCAAGTTTTGGCACACACTATGAAAAGATCGTTATAATCAACCTACGACAGTATGATACATACCATAAAAAGATTACGTAAAATTTAATTAACACTCCCTTCATATATTTTTACTTGTTCAGTATTGACTTCGCCATTTTTGTTTTTTTATACTTCTTTTTCCTATTTTGGATAGGAGGTGGGAGAGAACTAATCAATTTTGAAGTTCCAATTCACATAGAACCAATTTGAAGTCCAAAACTCAAAACTTGAAAGAGTACTATTATCCAAAACTCAAAACTTGAAACAAAGTGCAACATTTTCTCAAACAAGTGCAGCTTTTACAAGAATGTTTACATCCAGCATCAACGAGTAGACGAGGATGGAAACCGAGAAGTGGAGGGAACTTTTTTTCCCCCTCCTTCGTAGCTCAGTTTCAAATCGGATGTCTAACCTTATTAGTCGGAGTAACTAGTTGGGATGGTAATGCGAGTAAGATTCTGTTTAAAGGTGAAAATCCAGAACCTTGTCGCGATAAGAAGGATGGATCGTCTACTCTGAAGGCTTTAGGTGGTGCTCAAACAAAGATGCCATCTCAATCTGAAACATTAAACACAATATATGCATTCAAGATCAGTCACTTGTTGCAAACAGAACACTGAGTCTAAGTTATTGATGTTTAAGTTTCAACAATTAATGACTCAAAAGTTCCCAAATGTATAAATTATATTAGTCACATATTAAGGCAGACAAATTTGAGCAGAATCAGACACCATTGAACTTGTTTTGAGGATAAAATCTAATCGTCACACAATCACAGGCAACTTACAGCTGTCAATGCTGTTTCGGAACCTTTATTTCCAGACTTCCCACCAACGCGATTGAAAGCCTGCATTTTATTACGATGTTGGTTAGCATACATGAGCAAGATAGATTCACACAGCCAAGAAGAATATTGTAAAATCTAGTTCCAAGGAGAGTATTACAAGGACTATATGTTATACAAATCCTTAAAATTGAACAGCCACTATCAAATCTAAATTATGACATTGAAAAATGTCGAATATAAGCAGCAACACTTTGAATTTATCCTACTTTAACTAGAGCTTTAATTTTTTCCTAGCGTAGGCTTTTCTGATAACAAGATAAATTATAGCTGAAAGAAACACACCTACAAGGTACTCAGAATGGCAAAGAACACCAAAAATGAAGTAAAGCAAAAGAATCTTTAGGCTTAATACTATTTCTTTGTACAAGTGACAGTAGAAAAATGTCTAAAGAAGTACATCAGGCCAAAAACTAAAGTATAGTGAAGCTATTAATGCAGCTCATCTGTTATTGTATAGTTGTACACCATCTCTGTTAAAGTACACGAAACAACAATGACTCTCTCGCTGTACAAAGCTACAAGGTATAACCTCTCAGCTGATGTAGATTATACTGTTGGTGAATTCTTTATTCCAACCACTATTTATACAATGGAGTATGGACAAAGAAGATAGAACGCCAACACATGTATAACGGCTAATTGCTTACCTGCTCCAAGGTATCACATGTCAAAACACCAAATATGCAAGGAGTACCTGCAACTCATTACATAAGGGAGATTTTAGTTTGGCCAGCCAATTGAAAAAAATGAACTGAAAATAGCATATAATGACAGAAGATGAAGTTTTTTTTATAACAGAGGTAATCAAACCACCTTGTACCTTGATAAATTCATCGGGAAGCCTATTATACTGCTCAGAAGCACAACTATTGAGTAAATATGACACCAGGACTAGAGCAAATGAACTCACACAGTTTTTAACTAGGATTCTAACATAGGATCTTCAAGTTGTTGTACTACGCCTGAGTGTCCGACACAGCCTAGCCATCTAAGACGACTGTTTAAGACATAATTAGTCTTCAACGACCCTTCTTTTCATCTTTCATGTGTACTTACACCTTCTGTCGGTTATCATTTCTAATCTTATAAATCTTGGATGTCTATGTCCGAACATCCAGATTAACAAATTCATCCTGTGAATATGTTAGACTTTAGAAGCCTAACAACCCCATATAATATGTTTAGTCTCACAACTGTTTGTAGAGCTTGCCTTTCACTTTGTTGGATGATGGTCGCATAACAATCCTCTATTTCAACCATCATATTTAATTCCAGATATTACATTCGAAGTTTAAACAATGTTCCAAAATCTTATCTATCAATAATACTGAATCGTTGCAAAAAGATTAAACATTAGCATACATTATTGCTCATGTGGATTATAATGGAGTATGTTATCTCACCTGAATTTAGACCTGCTGAAAGTACTCCAGATGTGGCAGCATTAACAACTGCATCATAGTGAGATGTATCACCTCTGATCTACTAGCCACAAAGCAAAAAAGTTAAATTAAAGACAATGATACACATCACCAACAAGAAGAAAGGAAATATTAGATTATGATTCGGACATAGGGAAAAGCAGAAAGACGCTTCAATCTCTTGTCTGTGATGGATTTTTTCTTTCTTCGGGTTTGAAATGCAGAGTTTTAGCTTTATATTACCTTTTCCTTTCCAGATATTTATTAACTGAGAAAAAAATCCACCAGGGTAGTGTTTATCAGTACGTTCAGATGAGGTTACTCCACAATAAGGCACTGAAATTCACGCATTCCTCCCCTACTATATCCAACTAAAACAACTAAACGTTTGACCAGTCCAACAAAGAAAAATTAGAAGACACTGACCTAAATCCACAGATTTTCCCCCGCCTCATATCAATGTGAATTAGTTAAAGATGTCCATTAAATGAATCCAAGTATATATCTTCTGTAAGGAATCTAAAGTTCAATAGCTTCTTCATTTAATAATTTGACCAATCAGTCAAAATAGCCTAGTCAATCTGTCTGCTGTGCTAGAGTTTTACTTGTTCAGCTTTATACTTCCATTGTTGAAGGAAGAGGGTAGCAAATAAATGCCAGTCTTCACATCATACTCTAAGCTGCTTCCCCTTCCGTAACTCAAAAGATCAGTTCACTCACAATGATGAACACATAAGACAAGCCAAAACAGAATAAACCAAAAGAATAACTTGAGCATCTTACCACAATCATCCATATTTCCATACACAATACAAAAGATATCATCAAATGAAACAGAATCGGAGTAGGCAAATAATGTAGGACGAAAAACTACCAAGGTAAACTTATGTTTGGAAGTGAGCTTACCACAGCCCCAATGCAGAGTATTGCTTGATATTTCTGTGACTTTCCAAGAAGCTGTGCAGTCACGCCGATTTCAAAACAACCAGGAACCCACACAACCTGCATTATGACGACAAAACTAGATGACGCCATGAAATGGAAGAGACAACTTCCCACCACGCCTTATTCTGTTTTCGATCTACTGATACAACATTCTCCATAACATAGAAGTGCCATTTATCCCATAGTAGATCTTTATACTCTAGTATAACGTGTCATAGAGGGGTATTATGTAGCAATCAATCTCTCATTTAGATTTTTCATGGCAAGTGGACCTTTTGTAGTAATTGCATCAAGTTTAAGAGAAAATACAGGTTTTGGGGGAAGGGAGGATTAGATATAGAAAACATACATCAATATCTTCCTCTCTAACCGAGTAATTGTTGAAAGTCTCCAAAGCTCCCTCCAAAAGCTTCTTGGTGATCAGATCATTAAAACGTGCAACCACCTTTAAAACCAACAGATAGTCAGTCATTTCCAATAACACTCTATTAGAAACATTGCCAATGAAATGAACTCAACTTCTATATGACTTCAAGTAAAACCAAAACATAACAGAACTACAGACCAAACCCGAATTGTATCAATTGACTTTCACAATTTCTTCAAATGAAACTATTAATTCTCGCAATTAAAAATCACTACTTTAAACTACAATTCCCTTTTCCATTTACGTGACACTTCTTCCTTTTTAATCTATTCCAAAATGATTGGCATACTTCTGTTCTTGAATGCTCTTTTCTTTTTTAACATTTCAGGTTGCCCTTAATGACAATTGACATGCTATTATTGGAATCAACAAAGCATGACAACCACCATATACTAAGGTACTTTTAGTATGTTTATTCCTCCGTCCTATGTCCTAGTTTATGTGACACTGTTTGACTAGAAGTGAAGTTTAAGAGACGACGGAAGACCTCTGATATATAAGCTAAAAATATTCCAAGTATCTTTCTTTCTTGTATTAAAAAAACTAGCTTTTATATTAAGTGAGGCCCAACAAGTCATGTCATAAGACAAGATGTGTCTTAATCAATCACTTCTACACTATCAGTATACATAATTTAAATCCATCTCAACTTTTTTTTCCATTTCTTAAATTCCTTGTCTACTAAATCACAACCATATGTAAGAAAAGAGCTACTCCCTTTGTCGCAGTCCCAAAAAGAATGACATATTTATAACTACACAAGTATCTATAACTTATTACACACTTCAAGTTAAAAAAGTCCTTTTCTTCATTAATTCCATGCCAAATTAAGCTACATCACATAAATCGGGACTGAGGGAGAATACATTCCTTCATTTCTTATCACCCTATAAAATGAAATGCTAAGAGTATTGTATTGAGCTGTTGCTCAAATCTTAAAAAAAATGCCAACGGGTCTTATTGGATACTCCAAAAGTAGTCATTTTTAGATGATCCGACACAAAGTGGAGCAACATTTTTGAAGAGTCCGAGCAACCAAACAGAGGAAAATTATAAAAAAAAAAAGAGAAAAAACTTACAATAGCAAACCGATGCCCTTTAGCAGAGATAACTGAACCGTTCAACTGACGAACAGCATCTGTTTTAATCAAATCCGACCCGTTTCGATCCACACAATGTCTCTCAATGGCAGACCCAAAACCTAATCAAATCCAATAAAAAATTGAAATTTTAAAAAAATTCCCCAAATTAAAACCAAACAATATCAAATCAAATCAAATCAAATCAAATCGAATCGAAATCGATAAATAAAAGAAATAATATTGACCTATAGATTGAGTGAATGACAGTGCAGGAGGTGAAGAATTTACACTTTGTCTATGGAAAGACAAACTGTAGAGCTGACGATGAGACTGCTGAGGATTCACAGATGCTGTACGAGGAAGAAGATTGCACTGTCCGAAAGCTGAAGCCGCCATTTTTATCTTCTCGGACTGTAAGTTGACTTTCTTCTTCCAGTTGGGTTTTGGTAACAGTAGCGTTTCTAATTTATACCTCCGTTTTTTTTTTTTTTTTTTAGTCTGTTTTAAAATAAATATTTCGTCTAGTTTAATTGACTCATTTTATATAGTAACAATTAATTGATTTTTTCCCGTTAAATATGAATACGAAAAATGATAAATATAACAACTGTGTAACTTGCAGCAGGGAAAGAGTCTTCTTCTAATGGAGAAGAGAGAAGACTTGAAGTCAATTCTTCCATTTTTACCCTTTTCACTCCGATCATCTTCACTTTTTTGGCCGGCGCCGGTAGCTGAAGCACTAACCGATCTCTCGAAAGGCCCTTATCACAGCAATATTGACTCCGGCGAAGTCCTCTTCATCGCCATTTCCGATATTCGAAACTCTCTCTCCCTCCACGAATTTTCAATTGATACTTCTGCTTCTTAAGGTTTTGCTCTGTTCTTCGATGATGTAAACTTCTTTTCCCCTAATTCTCTGTTCATGAACACATAAATTGTATTATCGTAGCACAAATTTCAATCTTTTTTGTTAAAAGTACAGTAGTAGTTTGCGTTTTTGTAAAACATTTTTGATAATATTAGCGCAATAATTTGTGATTGATCAATGTTAATAGGTTGTGAAAAAGTTTCTGTTTTTATTATCGTGATTTATAGTACTTTATATATAGTTTTCAAATAAATTGAAGTTTCTATGTCCGAATTTCGTTTGCCTCTTCACTCTGAATAAAGCCAAACAAATTTAAATAGAGGGAGAATGAGTATTATTTTTTCCAAAAACCTCAATTCTCTAAAATAAACACTTTTTAAAAAGAAAAATAAACACTTTTGACTTTCCAGAAACTTGGTCGAACAAGCTACTGGTCTATTATGAAAAAAAGTTTGATATGATGCGGTTGTCTACAAAATGCTGGATTGTTTGTGCAGTTGCTTCCTAGGGATGAAGCTGCAAAATGGTTCGAAGAAGTGGTGCCACAATTGGCTAACTTGCTTTTGAGATTGCCTTCATTGCTAGAAACTCATTATGAGAATGCTGATGATGGAGTTTTGATTGGAGTTAAAACCGGTCTTCGCTTGTTGGAATCACAAGAGCCTGGCATTGTCTTTCTTAGTCAGGTAGTAGTTTAGAGTTTTATGTATATATATATACTATATGTTAACTCTCCTTATTTTTTATGTGTGGCCGGATTTTATATTGTGACACTCCTTAGTAAAACTCTGGCTCTGCCACTGCGGGTTGGTGTGGTTGTGGCCAATATGCAGGCAGGAAAGAGCTATCCTTCTTTAAAGCAATTAGCTTCCCGTTCTAGATTTCTTCCTGTACCGAATACACCCAAATGAGTTCATGTCACAACCTGAGATTCGTATGGGATACTCCACAATAAATTTGTTTCATACCTCTTTTTCCCCTTTAACTGATTTCTGCAGCAGAATTTGATTATTCGATGTTGTAACAAGTATCTGTAGCATTAATTTTCATGGTTTTCAATATTCTTTTCCAGGAATTAATTGGTGCTCTTCTTGCATGCGCGTTGTTTTGTCTATTTCCAACCAGTCATAGAGGTGCCAAACATCTTCCAATGATCAACTTCGATCACTTATTTGCGTATGTTTCATGAACTGTCTGATATGATTATTGCATCTATGCTTGTTTTTCTGTTCATATCTCTATATGAGTTGTTATAATCTGAGAACTTGACATAACTTCTGTATCTTAGGATACGGTTTAGATAAATAGTTTCATTAGGTTGATAATTAGATTGTAAGTTCTTAATTGAATAATTGTTATGTACGACTGTAAACCAGAATGAGTTATACAGAGTTGAAGCATAAGAACAGATCGATTATTTTGTACTCTTTCATAGTTGCACTGTGGTCTTTAAATATCTCGAACTGTCTAAATTGAATCAATGGAGTTCATGTGCTGACGTACATGTTTTTCAGGTGTCTACATGATCATTATGAAGAAGCATTCAAAAATTAATTGAAGTGCATTGTTCACTATTTTGGGAGGATATGTTCATCTATACCCATGGGCTTTGTGTCGTTTGAGCGAAAGGTTCTTTCTTTAGAATATAGTCCATCTTGTATTCCCTATCCAAAGGAAAAATTATGGAGCCAGTCCAATATTTCCCTTTGCCATTTTGAGGTAAGAAGTGAAACTATAATCTCAATCCAGTTATCACAAGTCTCTTTTTTTTCACACGCCATGATATCATTCTGTTTCTTTTTAGATTTTCGTTTCTGGATTAATTGAAGATCAATCACATGAAGCTATTGAAGTTGATTTTGCTAACATGTATTTAGGAGGTGGTGCTCTCGTTAGGGGCTGTGTGCAGGTTCTTTTCTGGACATTTTTCTTTCCGTTTTCATATTTTTGAATCTAACCGTTAGCCATTATTTTCCATTATTAAGAAATTTTCAAAGTAATTCATCGAACAAGTTGCTTTTGTCCTTCATTTGCCACAATGCACCGCACTTTTTGCCTTGAAGTTAAAAGTTGGAGATTTTCGTCTAATTCCTAAAGTGAATGCACTGCATAAAAGCCTCCCTATGTTTTTGTTTTGATGAAAAAGAGAACTGATATATTGTCTGTTAATTTTCGACATTCAGAATCCCATAGCCATTATCATTTTGTTGCTTACAACCAAAACTTTGTCTTTTGTAGTGACGGGTAAAATGATCCACTTGCATCTTCACGTTTTTAATAAGGTGTTTGTAGTTTGTTTTGGCTTGGATTTAACTTGCAAAGTAACTAAACCAGCTAAGCTGGTTTATTAGATATATAAATCAAACCACAGATTGTACAAATTTATCAGTTCCGCTTTTTTGTCAGTTCAGTCTGTTTCTTTTAAATACCAACAAACCAAATATTGTTGGTTTTTGAAATTTAATGCCAAACCAAACTGAAGAATATATCTATTTATCAAGTAGGTTTGGTTTGGGTTCCAGTTTGGTGTGGTTTTTCGATTTTTTCAACACCTCTATCTTTAATCAATCAATCTACTATAACTCTGTTCCAAACTAAGTTACGGTTAGTTATATTAGGAGTTCTCTGAATGTCACACTTATTCCAAAACAACTTAACAGTCTCTCAGCTAGACCTGCACATGTTTTAGTTAAAAATGAGACTTTTATAGATTTTCTAATGAGGACTGGATTTTCTCAGCCCCAATAAAGAGTTACATCTTATACACAAAGCCCCAATTGATTGTTGGAGTGTATATGTTCAAAGATAATATCTAATAGGTAGTTTTCCTTTTAGGAAGAAATTCGATTTATGATCAATCCAGAGTTAATTGCTGGTATGCTTTTCCTGCCGTGCATGGCAGACAATGAAGCGATAGAAATTGTTGGTACAGAAAGGTTTTCAAGTTATACCGGGTGAGTTTATATAGAAAATCAATTGCGTATTTGCAACACATTACTAAGTTAACTTGGAACAAATAGGGCTTTTGCTAATTTGTTGAAGCAATAATTACATGGAAATCTTTTTCTGACATTTTGGGCCTTCAACTGTAATTCCACTTATTTCACGTCTTTCAACTGGTGAAGGTATGCATCTTCATTCCGGTTTAATGGTGACTATGTCGACAAAAAGGACATTGATGTTCTTGGAAGGCGTAAGACTAGGATAGTTGCAATAGATGCACTGTGTTGCCCAGGAAAGAGCCAATACCGACTTGAAGGCCTTCTAAGGTACACAAGTTTCCGTACTCTTTTGAAATTCTTATAAGGAATATAATTCTTTCGTGAAGTCTGTTGGTCCTTAAACAGATGATACTGAACCCAGTAAGTATTTGATTATCCTTTAGGTACAATTAGGTTCTGTTTTATAACTGTTAATAAATCTGTACACGTTGTATGCTCCTCTTTGCCACAATATACTCAATTCTGGAGCTACAGAGTGACCTTGTAAGAATATCTGCAAACTGATCAATTGACAAAACTTGTCGCAGTGCACCTTGACTCAACCTTTTGTTAGAATGAAATGACAATATACTTCAATATGTTTCATTCTTTCATGAGACAATGTTGAACTGTGACCACCTCATCTAGAAGTAAGTTGTTAGAGACAATACACTTTTGTTTATTTTATTATATCTTCAATATGTCCCCTCACATGCGGATATGATTAGTTTCATGGTCAAGCACGTGAAACTTCTTTTAATAATTGATGGCGGTGAGTTGAACCCGGAATCTCTGCCTTCTTTGATACCAAGTAAATAAAAAAGTAAAAGTGGATATTTTAGTCATACAACCCTCTAAAGGTACAATCTTGTCTATTCTTATATGACTGACTACACATCCATCTCTAAGACATTCATTTTGAGGATATGTTGGACTTCCACAAGATTAGTGTCACAGAGATGTGGATGCTAACATGGATGTGCGATCTCACAAGATAGACAAGAAAAAAATTGACATTATTTAGCAAAAAGTGCAAATAGCACACGTCGATGATAAAATGAGAAGAAGTCGCTTTGAGATGGTAAAGAAGTATTTTTTTTCTTCCCTTTTCATGTGAGGCTGTATGTTGAATTGATAGGTTAGCATCTTCTGCACTGAGGGTGAGACATTTTGACATTTGAAATTCTAACTATTATTGGTCGATTAACGATGGACCTTTTGTATTTATAGCAAAAATGCTTGGTAGTTGTATTTATTTATTGATGATAAGTTGAATATGTTGTGCAGGGAGATTAACAAAGCGTTTTGTGGCTTCATGGATCAATGCAAGTGTCATCAGTATCAACAGCTTTTCAAAGATGATCAAACTGTTAACGCCACTGGTGGAAGGTCCATTGTTAATATTCTGGTGGGATTTCCTTTTATCATTTTCTAAATCTCCCTCATTTTGTTATTTCCTTTTTCTCCCCTTTCCCATATCTCTATAGGTATTTCAATTTTTTCATGATCTTAATTGTCTCCGATAGTCACTTGGTCATACTTCAACTTCATCTCAAGCAACCGTTGGAACATCAGGGAATCAGTTAGCCAGAAATCACGAGGGGCACAAGCGTCAACCTTTAGACAATATTCAGCATGAAATTGGTGTTGTGACCGGAAATTGGGGTTGTGGTGCTTTTGGAGGAGATCCTCAACTTAAAGCTATGCTTCAATGGATTGCTGCATCTCAGGTTGTTCATTCTCCTTGGACATTTTCCTGCATTTTTATACGGGAAGTATTGGCTCATGCGAGGCACAGAGCAGTTGCCTTTTTTTTGGGGATAAATGTACTTAGTGCTTTCTTTTCAATGTCTAGGCGCATTCTCTCTTTTGAGTCGCATCGTAGTTTTTAGGCATAATATATAAACTGACACTCAAATTTCATGTAACCACTTCAACTTTGAGAGTGCACATTTAAACACCTCATCTTGGTCTCAACTAACTACTAAACACCCCAACTCGTTCCTACTGTGTCTCATGGACACCCGTCTTTGACGTGTCACATAAATTTTGGAGGTGTTCGGAGGAACATTTTGTAAGTTGGAGTGTTCAACTGACACAGTGGAGATGGGTTGAGGTGTCTAGATATGCATTCTCAAAGTTGGAGTGTTTATTTGTCATATGAGGCCAAGTTTGAGTGACTATTTATGTATTAAGCCTAGTTTTTAACTTGAGGTTAATAATCTTTGAATTCTTGATACTTGTAATGGTCTGTGCTTTATTGCTACTTGTAAATTGTGTTAGACGTTTAAAAGCTTTCGGAAAGTTAAAATGATGTCATGTAGACAGAGATGGAGGCGGTAAAATGTCAAAATATCAAATATCTTCTTTTAGATGTTCATTTCACTTTGAACATCTTCTTCTTTTTTACATTAAAATTTTATCTCCTTGCATCTCCTACAGGCAATGAGACCTTTCATCTTGTATTATACATTTGGACTGGAATCATTGCAGATGCTGGAGCAGGTACTTTCTGTCTGTTAATTATTCTATAATGTGTCTGGTGCGAAGTTTCATTCGACTTTGAACTGATATGTTTAATCCTAAGGATGTTTACCGATTTGTTATAGTTTCTGAAAGTCTTGGAAGCTTATATCCGCGTGTGACATTTCTTTGTTGAAAACTTGGTCTAGGTGACTCAATGGATTGTTTCACATAAGTGGACTGCAGGGGAGCTTTGGAATGTGTTGGTGGAATACTCATCTCAGAGATCAAGGGAAGAAACTAGAGTAGTCTTCTTCAATTGGCTCATTCCGTCATTGTCTTCTAACGATGACATGCTCAACGATTCCTGCAATGATCAAACATGTTCATGCTGTTGAGTTTAATAATGTTGCTCGATCCTTGTATATGCCATTTCATTGTACTGTATTATAAGGTGAGATGTGTCGCCATGCTTCTATCTTTATGCTGACTGTCAACCTACTGCATTCGAACTTGAGACCGACCATGTGAAGCTCACATAGGAGGAGTTTTTGGTTAGATGAAGTTCTAGTTGTTATTATTACACTTATACTCTAGTCAAGTTAGATACTTGTAGATTGTAATATTGTGGTATGATTGATTGATTGGTATTTAAATTGGGTGAAAGGTATTGAAAGGAAGAAAAGCTATTTACTCCTATGGTGTCCCACTAAGAAGCAGCAACAACAATAATGTACCCAATGTAATCCCATAGGTGAGGTCTGGAGAGGGTAGAGTGTATGTAGACTTTACCCCTACCTCGTGAAGGTAGACCGTCTGTTTATGAAACACCCCAATAAGAAGCATATGGTAGTTTTATTTAGTTGGATTACAATTTCTGTCTTTATAACTAGTGATGTTTAGGGTTTTCAGTTTGCACATACCTCGATATTTCATCGGATACTTGTTACCTCTTAATACATGTATCAAGTAGCTTTGTCAACCAATGTTAGTACATGTGAAGAAATCGCGCTTTTTTTTTTGTTTCTGCTGAGATTTGAATCACGATCACTCATAATTCACTCACTTTATTAATAGCTAGGTCACACTCTTTCGATATTACAAATTTAAATATCTCCCTTTCATCATTGAAAATGTGTATGAAAACAATACTCTAAATACCCACCAACCAATAATAGAAACCCCAAATTTATAGAGGACAAGTAAGGTATATTCTCAAGGCATATACTTCTCATAGAATATGGATATTCTGAGCATATATTAATAGTCATACAACTTACAACAAAACATTGTCAATTTGCTATCTTCTTAGTTTCTTCTTACAATATTATTCAAGCTCTTGTGTAAATATAGGTATATACAACAATAACATATCCATTGAAATCTCACAAATGAAATCTGGGGAGGATAGAATGTACGCAGACCTTACCACTACCTTGCGGAGGTAGAGGTGATGTTTCTGAAAAACCCTCGGCTTAGATGGAGCAATTACATGTATATATAGGTATATATATATATATATATATATATATATATATGCTAAAATTGTGTAGTTATGAATTTGTTTGTTGATGGTCATCTATTCATCATATAATTTGGCATAGTTTTTGCAACCATTAATATGCCATGATTAGATGAACATCAACAAACATCTTCATCACTTCATGTTAATCCCAAGATTATTTGATCATTAACTATTATTGTCGACGTGTTTGTGTGCCAGCTTGTGTGTGCCTTAACTAATTTCACTGATTAGTGGATATTTGTTTCCTCCCATCAGCATCGCATAACTCAAGCTTGTATTATTTTTTTCTTATATCTTAGTAAAAGGTAGTGATTTTGCTACTAGAATCTTTGCATTTTCATTTTAGGCCCCTATACATTTACTTAATTTTTCATTTCCTCCAAATTTTTCATGCCATGAACAATCTTAGCTCAAATGCTTTATGAGGAATTTGAGTTATCAAGAAAATAACTGATTTTGGTCTATTTTGTAGATATACAACTCATATTTGATCATATCAAAGGATTTTCCAACTAATATTTGTAATTTTGATGTTACGGTAGGTAATTTTAATATGATAAAAAATCATTTTTAGTGGATAAGGTTTAATTATTTTAATCTGAATAAATGAGAGTTTAAGTATTATCTGCAACAATATTTTTTTATTTTTTTTGTTTATCCCCACCTAAGATGGAGAAGACAGCACACGTCTCATCATAGTCACAAAAACCCAAATACCCCCCAATCCCCACCTACACCCCAAAACAAAATAAATAAATAAATCTTGAAGCTATAAATACACCGTACTTAAATTTTTATAAAATTGAATAACTGAACACATAAGTTCTACGTGAAATAAACATGTAAGATGTCATATAGGATGTTATGTAGGACGATAATTGTCATGTAGGACACGTGTGTCTACTTGTAGAAACTATATACAAGTTTAAATGTCTACTTCTGCATATTCAAAGTTGAAGCACACAGATGCCAAATGAAACTAAATTAAGGGGCATATTTATATATTATTGTTATAACAAGTAAAATCTAGTTATTATGATGCGATAAAAGTTGTTAGATTCATTTTATAACTTTATTGTCATTATGAATAAAGTTTAATTATTATCTCATACGTAAAAATTAACTCGAATTGCAACACAACAATAATAATTCTTTTATTCATATTCATTTGAACTACAACACATTTCATCAAAATCAACAAAACCCAAATACAAAGAAAATCATGAAATACAACACAAAATCATCAAAAACACCCAAATAACCCATACAAATTAAAGAGAAACCTTCAAAACTCAATAACTAGACAGTACACTCGAATTTCCAAGTCCGTAACACCCAAATTTTGGAAGCATATTGTTGATGACAACGTTAGAAATACGATGATAAGCTTCATCTGTGAGATGAAGCCCGTCCCAATTGACGTATTGGGACGGGTTAGGACATACATTGGCATTGGGTGTCCCACATCCCGCGGCTATATTGTATCGTCCTCCACTTCCACAACATGCCGATACCAATGTGTTTGGATTAAATCCCAACCAATATGCGTATCGAAAAATAAGTCTGAACCCACCATAGTAATCCCCATACACAATTTTAACACGTGGGAACTCACATTGTAGATTTTCTAGAGCCTTCTTCAGCACAGTGTTGTGGTACATAGCAAACTTATTATAAAATTTCAAACAACCAAATTGATCGTAAGCATCTGGATTCGTGTCAGGAAATCTTGTTAGGTACGTTGATAGACACCCAAAAGGAAAAACTCCAGGAACCAAAATGCGAGTTGATCCTAATTGGATCACCTCTTTGATGGCACTCATAATGCCATCAATAATTAAAGGTACATATCTACGTACCTCAGGTTCAGGTTTATTTCCCGCTAAAGCATTCCAATAATCAACTCCACCAAACTCTCCCAATACTACAAGAGAGTTTCGTAGAGTTCTAGCACACTTGGACCCATATGTTGACTGGAGGTGAGATTTAAACCACTCTAATTGACTGGGGAGAGGAACGTTGAACGGGACAAATCCAATGCCCCTCTCCGCCAAAAAAGAGTTATTCATCGCCGTTGCACCAGCAACGGCGAAATTAGCACCTTGACTAAAGGAAACACCTGATTTGTCCAAGTAAGCATTGAGGAATGGGAGATTGAGAGCAGAGGCAATGTAATCAGCAATAATACGACCGTCAGAGAAACGTCCAGTAGGTTTATGAAAAAAGGTTTCACCATAAGGTAGACCCCATGCCTGGGCCGATATAACGGCACCAGGTATGCGGATCACGTTTCCAGCATCCGCGATAGAATCGCCGAACTGGAAAAGTGATGTGATGCGACATTTTGTTAGGACATCACAATGGGAAGAGTGAAAAAATAAAGTTATTAGTATTAGTAAAGGAAAGAAAGAAAATTTGGATAGAAAAAGAGAAGCCATAATTATGAAATGTTTTTTTTTTTGGTTGAAAACTTTGGAATAGTAAAGTGCTATTTACAGAGAAAAAATAAAACGTACATGCATGTGAATTTAGATCGTGATTCAATACAAAACATATACTACTAAATATATTATTTAATGCATTTTTTATTTTTTTTGTGATCCAAACACCAAAAGTATTATTATGTAGTACTGTATGTTTTAGGTCTCTAAAAACTAACATTTTAAATATACACAATTGCGATTTCGATATTTACTATATCGAAATTTGATTTATCATTTTAAACTAAACTTTGAAAGTTCGATATTTAAAATACCTAATATTAATTGGGATCCTATTTATTTTCACGGAGTGTAAGATAACCTTTGGCTAATCGAAAGTACAAAATATAGAATTAAAAACGTGTACTTACCAAGTCTTATCTTATATATATATATAGTCTTCTAATTATAATATTACAAAATAATAATAATTTATTGCCAATGAAGAAAATTAGCAGCCTAAATACAGAACATTTTTGTCTAAATAATATTTAATGTAGTGCATGTGCTAGTATAACAAGAAGACAAGATGTATTTAGTTAGGGACAAAATTTTAATTTACGTAAATTATTATATGATCCATCTAAACAAGGACTCAAAATAGACTTTGGTTGAAGACTTGGTAGGGGGCGGTTTTTCGAATGGAATTTTATATGGTGCGAATTTAAAATAGTTGAATTTTAATGCAAATATCGTATATCAGGTGGAAAATTAATAAAAAAAAGACTTTGGTTCTATAGATAATCAGTTATATACATAATATATTGATCGGAATTTTGGGTGCGTTTGGTACGGAGGAATTTTTTTTTTTTTTTTTTATGTTTAGTTAATCAAAATTGTTGCTGTTTTTTTTTTTTTTTTGAGAAAACAAGTTCTTTAAAAAGTGAAGAAAATGATTTTCCTATAGTGAAAGTAAGAAAAAATAATAAGTTCGACAAGTGACATTCAATATTTATTGTGTCTTCCTTGCACCCTCCGACTGTCCAACATACCTCATCTTTAATTCTTCACCCAACCTTTCGAGCTTCCATCTCCACCATAATTGTGCCTTCTTTCATAATATATATCTAAATTATATATAAATACATAAATACTCTTAGAATTATATTTTTTACTTTGAGCACAGAACTTTTAGTAAGAACTCACTTATTTAAAACTTTGGACTGTTTAGTGCAACTTGCCCTAATTTTAGTATTTAAGCTAATCTCAATGGAATCTTTTTGGGTAGCTATTTTTTCCTTTTAAAAAATCTATTATTCCCTCCATCCCATATTAGTTATTCATCTTATTAAAGTAATATTTATTACAAATTACTTGCTAATGTATAAAATTAAGACAAGATTAACTAATTTTTCATATTTTATCCTTATAATCCATTTTTTTAAAAGTGTAAATAAATTTATAAAGCTTCAAAAAAGTTTTTTATAAGGTAAACTTAAGGTACGTGTAAAGAAAAAAATGGACAGTTAAAATGACATGAAAGAGATAATTAGAAAATATGAACTTGCATACATGTATGATTGCACTCAAACGACTTATTAACAACTCCTTTTGTCTAAATTTTATTTGTCATAGTTTAATTCGATACGAAATTTAAGAAAGGAAGAGCAACTTTAAAAAAATAATATTTTTTTAGATATTATCATAGCATTTCTATAATGATTAAATTATAACTTTTAGTTTAACTAAGTATTCATAAAATTTTAAAATTATTTAATCTCATACATTGAAATGAGTTGGCAGACGTCATATTTTCTTCATTAAAAAGGTTAGATGACGTCATAATGCATGCATAGAAATTCGTGTTAGCCGCCGGTAGTTAAATATTTATTTGCACATGAAATTTGTATCAAATTATTTATATTTTAAATAATTTAATGAGGTAATAGTACACATTTTGTGATTAAGTGCCAAAAATTCTATATAAACACATGCTACTTTCATCATTTCAATTTATTTGACTGATTTTTACTTGACAATTTATTTCAATTTATTTTGTTTGGCTTTGTTTTAACACAAAATTTTAAAAAATAAATTTTAAATATATGAAATATATTAAAATATCTTTGCCTTAAAAAAATCTTTAATAAAAAATATAAGTGACTTTACCATAAACAAATTTATTTGGCATCTTGCTAGTTGTCCTTAATGATATTCTATTCTTGTATTTATTGAAGAGAGAAAATATGTGAACATGAATAATGACACTATTTGGATAAAAAAATTGACTTGTTCTTTTGTAAGTTAATTTATTAAAAAATAAAAGAACATTGACTTGGAGCTTATCTTTGTGCAACATTAATTTCTATCATATTTAGTTAAGGAAAAAAGAGTCAATTTTGTCAATGATATTGCATAGGGCAAATTTGTCTCATTTCGAATAATTCAATGGTAAAATTATTTATTTTCAATTTTTTTCCATCCCAAAGAAATCGTTAGCTATTTTTTTTATTTACGTGAGAGAAAAATTGACCCTTTCCCCTCTAATTAATTAAAAAATAATCTTATCACTTGAGATTTTTCGCCATATAAAAAATTAGTGATACAAATTTCTGAATATATGACCGGATAAAGTTCAATTTAATTAGAGAAGAAAGGGTAATTATGACTACTTGGATACTAATTTATAAGTACTAAGTATAATTTAATGGAACATTATCAACTTCTTTTTAGAAGAAAGTTAATTTGGATAAAGTTCATCATCATTTTCGAAAAATATTTTTTTGAGACCACTAAGTAGAAATGTATTGATTTGTGTTAAAGTAATGATATAAAAAAGTTTGATTCGATTATGTACATATAACATATGGAACAAATTAAAATGTGAATATATTTGATAACTTACATTTAAAAAAAATAATATTAGGTCTTTATATTTCAAATCTGTTTCTACATGAGAAAAATTCAAATATATTTCTAACTAGAGACCCATGAAATTGTCACGTTTTTTTTTGTTATAACCAACTAGTCATGAAGTCATAAGTGACTATATAGGTATGTATATAAAATGCAACTACGTCAACCTAACAAGTTTTTGTAGGAGATTTCTGGGTATGAAGTCGTCGTTGTTAGAGAAATATCAATGTATGACTTTTCGATAAATATATATA
>JAJOOS010022316.1:0-27634 GCA_029582725.1 Solanum chiquidenum | reverse complement strand
GATATTTATTAGGGTTAAAAAAGAAGAAGAGAGGAGTGAGTGGAAGAGAAATGGTGGATAACATGTAAAAAGTAAGAAAAGGGCCCACTATATCCAAGCGTCAAAAGAAGAATGGAGCCTCACCTAACTATTGTTGGTTGGGCCTCTACCATTATAAAAATTTTCTTCTAGAAGAAAGTTTTTGAAAAATTTGGAATATGGATCTAAAATGCTTATGAAACTTGAATCGAAGATACTTTGGGCAAAAAGAAAATAAATGTTGGAGAAAAAAAGTCGAGTCCAAATGTAGGTAATGCATGCGTGTCGCCTACTTGGATGCGTACAAAGCTGAGTCTACTCTGAGGCATCACAACTCACAAACCTTTCTTGTGTTTGAACAAATCCAATCTTTGATAGTAGAAATTAAAGAAACTTGACCACGTCAAATTAATATTCCACTAAACCAAAAAAAAAATAAAAAAATACGTCTGGCTGAGTTTTAGGTTCAATGAGGTAAAATTGTCAAATAGTCACTTTTTTACTTGTGAAATAATTTTTATTAGGGGTAGATCTATATACAAGTTTGTGGTTACCACGATATTAGGATGTTTCAATTGAAATTCTAAATATATATATATTTAAGAATTAGTATAAATAGAAAGTATGACACCTAAATATAGTGGCAATGACAAAGATTCATGTTTTGCTCTTCGGGGTCGCAAGTTTGAATATGTTGTTCAACATTCTTTTGACAAATATTTGAACGAGACTTTATTATTGTTTTAAAAACAACTACTATCATTTAGTAGAATTTGAATCCAAGACATTTTGTGACTAGACACGCTCAAACCAAGAAGTCAAGACTCTCCCTATATATGAACTAAAGCGATATAAATTATTTATGCCCTTCTTTGTAAATATTGAAACCACACTATTGTTTAAAGGGCGTGACACCAAGAACTTCAAAATTCTAAATTCACCTCTAGCTATAATCCCAAAATTTAACTTGTGAAATTGAAATGTAACAATGACTATTATTTATATATAGTAACAGAAAGTGTTCATTGGACGTTATTTCATCTTCTTAACATGTTATCAAATGTAATGAAGACACTATTTCATCTTTTTAATATGTTATTAAAGTCGACTCATCTCAATTCTTATTTTTCATTAGGCCCCATATGTTTATATGAAGAAAGGAGTGACTGGGGAAGGTGGACAAAAAATTCTTAATTTAGGGAAGGTCGAATCGAAGGAAGTGAGGGTGGACCAAACATAATTTAGGTATCAAGAAAGAGGCAGTGTGTGCACAGTATGATTTATACAACGAAAAGGAAATAAATGTGACAGGGATCCAAATTATCATTCAACTACAGGTTATTATTATTGTCATTCTCCTAACTGGTGGGGATTCATTATTTTTATGAGTTGTCCAATTCTGTCACTGCCATGGGACAACGACGTAGATGAAACGGGAAACGGTCAAATATATCAGTACTATCAGAAATAGCTTAAATATAACACTCGTTATATATTTTTTTTTATACATTTGGTTCAAATATATCAGTATTATGAGAAATAACTAATTAAAGAAAAAGCTCTTATACACTTGAATTGTTACGTATTGGATTGTATTGTATTGTATTGTATTGTTTTAATAAATATATTTGAATAGATTACATTGTCCGCCATCATCATATATGTCACACATCAATAATTTAAATGATAAACCTACGAGAAAAATAGGATACGGTGTGTTAGGTAAAAACAAAATGAGAAAAAATATATTAAGATGGTGATGCGACACACCAAATAAGTCGTTGCATAAAATAAGATTTTTTGTTGTCACCTAATAATGAATTAATTATACTATATGATACAATAAAATTTAAACATCAATCAAAACACATATTTTATGTAAATTAACAATACAATACATTACAACATGTAACAACCATCCAAACAAGGAACTAATTACAATAAAAATTTAGCATACTTATCGATATCACTGTCTATGAAAAATTATAATGATATTTACTAGAATATCTTTCGTACTATATTTACATCCATTGATTTTTTTAATAAAAACAAAAAATTGTACTATTATACGTGCAATACACACCGTCGTATGCAAACTAGTGGACAAAAATAAGACGGCACATATAAATATACACGTATCATTTCGTATTATACAATTTCACTTGAAATAAGGAAGGCAACGTATATACAAATTCGAAATTTCTATTTGAGAAGACAGTGTGCTAACCTATAAAATAGTAATAACATACTGTACTAGCTGGATTCGAACTCAGGTCTCGTGGGTGGATCTTCTAGCTTGTATTAGTAGCACAATGATATTCCTATGCTTTTCATTGATGCACTGTTAATTATCTCCTATTTTTGTCGGTTCTCAAGATTAGAAAACAAAACATAGGCATAATAATAGATTAGAAAAAATAATTCTAGACAACATTAAAGTGATGTATTGGTAAAACTTCACTTCCCAAACGTGTCTGCTGCTTAGGGTTTGTTAATTTGATGGGCTGGCGGAAGTTGAGACCTTGACCTTGAGTTCAAGCTAACATATTTTGACAAAATTATAAAAAAAATAATATTCAAAATTCATATTTGTATTAAATATGTACAAATTATAAAAATATATATTCAAAATTTATAAACTAAACATTCCGACCCTGCATATAAATTTGGTGCTAAGAAACGTGTTATTAGTTGGAATAAATTATTTCTTTTTCTCATATTACACTTCTGTCATTTAGAATCATTTGCCAATTGTCTAAAGTTAAATACTCAGCATTCTTCGAAGTCGTGTTTTCCTATATCTAGTTTCGTCAAAATGAGACACACTACTACAGGAAAACTGTGAATTATATGAGAATTTTCCTAGAAATTAGTATGAAAATCCACAGAAAACTTATTTTCCTGCAAATTTTTATACTAATCCCCAGGAAAATTCCCATGTGATTCATCCTTTTCTTGTAGTGCTGAAACTAGTATTATAATATTCCATGTTTTTTTGCGACAAGTTAGAAAATTATTATTTAATTAGCGTTGGGAATCAAATGAAATATTATAAAAGAGAGGGAAAGGGGTAGTTTTGATACAAGTCAAATTGGAAAGATCGAGGAAATCTCTTGGAACTAAAATATTATTATTATTATTATGAACTTATTGTGTATGTAATAGTAAACTTAGACATCACGTTATAGCCGGCGCCTAACTCTTGAATTATTAATTTTTTCTCTTAATTAATACACATATACTCTATTGATTCTGTATTCCGTCTAGAACAAGAAAATTATGTAACCAAAAAAAGCACATGAAATGTCTGCAATTATTTGGTGGTTATGACTTATGTAGCAAACAAACTACTTTTTTTTTTTTTTGGTACTAATGAAAGCGTTTCTCAAATGATTTGGTCAAACACAAAATTTTCAATTTTTTTGAAGGCAGGCCGAACGTATCCTAAGTTGGGTTTAAGCTCGAAGCCCAATCCATTTGCAACCAGGCTTAGACTAACAGCAGATATATTGACTAGCACTGGGCTGGAGATAGCCAGGCTTCATATTATTTTGTGTGCATATAAATACATACATTTGGCTGCTACTCATTTCATAATAATAAGGTAAGCATTCAGCTGTAGATCCAGAGCTACTGCTTCAAGAATCAATTGAGCTCAAGAAGTCTTTTAGTGAGTGGTTATTCATGTTAGCTTCCCAATTGAAAAGGAAAGACACATTTTTTTCCAAACTTAGCTGGCCAAACCACTAAATTGTAGGTATTGATATTTATTGTAACGAAATAGATTCTTATCTAACTCAAACCCAAAAATTAGCTTATGAGGGAGAGGATTTCCCAAAAAGAACAAAAGTCGTCTATGTATTGATCACTGGCCCAGATGTTAAACACAGCATCTGAAAGACAATTGCTGGTCTGTGTAGCGCACCTGCCTTGCCATTAGCAAAGCTACTGGGAGAGCATAAACAGCATTATAGCACACTAGTTAACAAATCCAGTCTTGGCTACATTACAGTGTACGTGCATCAGCACATTCTGTAGAGTTTCTACATCTGCATCAGAACATTATCATTCCCCATTTACTGAAGAAAAAAGGACCAAAATTACAGTGGAAAATAAGGTGATTTATATCCTTTTTGTGTTTTTTGCACATGCAACACCAACTCACGAATAATGTATTTTCACTTCTAACCAACTATATCTATTGTACGTGCATGGCTAACAAGGTTGAGGTAGGGAATTGCCTGTCTAAAAGCGTTTACCCGTATCTAACCAATTTTTGCAACCTGGTCTTACAACTTGGCTAAGTTGAAAGCAACTACACAACATTAGCATTCCCAACGAGAATTCAACAAATCTAACATCAGATTGAAATCACGATTCATGGTTTCCACATTATTAATAACACAAAGAGATGCTAGTGCACAATGTCGGAGCACAAGATCTACTGAACATGATAGTAAAATGCATGTGATTTACAAAGGAAACATCAAGCATTACACTTGACATGATCACCTATGCATCAAACGATATCCCTACAAGTGGGTTTAGTTAAGCCAAGTGGAAACTTCATACCAAAAGGTGAAATAAGACAACATACTAGCTCTGATCTCCATTATCCAGAATAAAAAGAAAAGTTAACAACAGTAGAAGTAGCTTCATACCACAGCCGGTCCTAATTAGAACATACAACACTAGCAAACCCCAAAGACCAGTGGAATCTCACATGTCATAGACTCATATATGACTCATAAGCATCCTTCAAAGGTTTCAGCACCATTGGACTCGTCAAGCATTCGAACAACTTGAGCCACACCAGCTGCAAGTTCCTTCTGAATGGCACCATCTGGCATATCAAATGTTCTCCTCCTTGCAACAGATAAAGGCCTCCCACCAGGTTGGGGGTCGATAACATCAAGCATTGCTTCTAACTCGTCCACTATAGATTTCTTTGCAGATCGGACCATCATATCCACACCCTAATACAGAAGGAAAGTAAAGAATAAATGCATTTCTGGAACCAAAGGAAAACACATAAAAGGGTCGAGACTGCTAAGGATTTGCATAACACATTGCAAGTAAAGATAATATATGCACACATTTGATGTTATGGACAAACTATGTATATAAATTCAATTATAGAAATAAAATTAAGTGCAGTAGGCAATGTTTCATGCAAATCTATCAAAATACAGACCGAAAAAGTTTTTACCAGAAGTATTAACAAAAGTGATTAAGCTGCTGTAAAGCTAGCTGGAAACAGAGGACATGTGTTTCCCCACATCAATTCCAAGAAAGGCAGCAAGCAGCAAGCAGCATAGTAATAATAAACTGCATTCTTATGTTGCCTGTTTAGTTAGACAATGCGCAGAATGTACATTCTATGTTGCCACCAAAATAGAAGCACCAAGGTCTCAAAATGTATTTGTCCCAAAAGGTCGTGGGTATAATTTTTCATAGTTCAGATCCAGACTTCGGATTAATGCCCCTCCTATTTGATGAACTACTTCAATTATAGACCACCTAACACCCCCCAAAACCAACCGAGAACGAAAGAAATAAGAACAAAAAATAGAGAAGAATAACTAAAATGAAGGGTCTGAAAGGCTAATCCCAGAATCAGATCGCAACAACTACAAACATCCGAGAACTATAGATCCAAGAACTCATAACTGATACTTTACCTACGAAAGTAGCATTTCCAAGTAGCAAATTTCTAGTACTCTATCCATTCAAATTTATAAGCCTTCATATTTTATTTTGGGACAACTCGAAGTCTTTGACAATACTATTTTGGACAATATTCACAACTCACAAATATCCAAATCCATTTAACTAATCAAATCATAAATTTTGGTGTTTTTTTTAGTATTAATTTAATATTTTCTTCAACTACCTCTTATATACTAATATACTAAGTGAAATTAGCATCTTAAACTTTATATCTAGTCGAACACCATCATATCGTTTGGAAAAGAAAAAAAGTTATACTTTAGATAACTAAACACAATAAGCTAATTGATTCAAACCGCTAGCAACATCGCTATATTATAAGACCAATAAAAGGAAAAAGCAGGAATGGTTACTACTATGTCTACCTCAATGGCATCAACAGTGAGCAGCAACACAATAATCTTCTCAGAGAACCTCTGGCGCTCCTCTGCATCACGAGCAACACGTCTTCGGTAAGTGAAGTTGTTGAAGAGAGCCCTTAAGTCCTTCAATTTAGTCTTGGCAATGGCCAGTTCCCTCAGAGCACGCAGTGCCTGAGACCTCTTAATCAAGTAAGCCCTGAAGCTCATTTGAATCGCTAAAGCTGCATCTTGTGGTGACAGCTCCTTCCTCTTTCCCCTTCTCTTCTCCACCCTCTTCGCAAATACCTACACATTACAAACAAAAAAACACAAATCCCATCGTACAAAATTTCAAGATTTCTCATTTCTAAACAAGACTGTAATATTGATTACGAAAATCTGTAAATGGAACCTGTCTTAAGACGAGTGCTCCATGATGGGTTGGCTCTTCAATCTCAACCAAGCGTGTACAACCTACAGATTTACGGCTTTCACATTTCTTCTTCTTATCTTTCTTCTCTTTTTTCTCACTTCCATCGCTATCGCTATCGGTATCGCTAACATTTGATGCTTTGAAACTGTAACTACGTGAATCGTCACCTTTTCCTTTGATCTCAGCACTAAATTTGTAGCTTTTATCCAAAGCCCCTTTCTTCTTACCATCTTTCACCTCAGCAATCCACTTATATTTCCGATCAACCCCATCCTTCTCAGGGCTCTTGATCTCAGCCGTCCACGTGTACATCCGCTCCCCAATTTTATTCTTCTTCTTCTTCTTCTCCTCCTCCTTCCCCCTCAACATCCGCTCGAGCGCGGTGACTCGGTCAGACAGACATTGCAACTCAGTACCGAGTCCTGACCGGTGCTGGACCCGGCGAGTAGTGCTGTAAAAAGGGGTTCTTTCGATTTGGATCAGATCGGTGATGGTATCGAAATCGTCGAGATCGAGGAAGGTAGTGGGTACGTAAGGCTTAGGGCAGATGAGATCGAGAGTGCAGTCAAGCTCATCCTCAATGTGGAATGAAGGTAAATATGGGTTTAGAAGCAGGGTTTTGGGGGTGAAAAATGAAGGAGAAGGAGAGTAGTCGATAAGGTCAAATCTCCTGAAACGGCTCATTTTCGCTTGAATCTAGCAACCCAAAGGCAAAAAGATGTAAGCTTTGAAAAGGAAAGAGAAGATAAGAGATGGTGAAAGAGTGATAAAGATGCAGAGGTTAAATGGTAGGAGAAGAAGAGCAAGTCAAAAAAGGATAATGGGAAAGTGACAGTAGGGGTATTATTGGAATTTAAAGGGTAACAACTTGCAGAGAACTTAGGTTGATTGGTTAAATCGCCGCGCACGGGATGTGTTTTTTTACGAATATGGCCTTGAAATGCGCCGTACAAAATCATAGACAAGAGAATCTTTAGATTGGGATTGTGTATGAATAAAGATGAGGTTAAAGAGGCATGTGGGGTTCTGACTTTTGTGGGCCACTAGCTGTTCAGTTGAATTCAAAAGGTGATCCAATTTTGATTGATAAACAATGCAATTTTATCAGACAATATTAAGTGGAGTACGCTTTAGTCTTTTTGGAACTTTTTGATTTTGCATTAGTCTTTTTGGTTTCTCCGTATCTATATTAAAATTCGATCAAATTTAAATTTCATTGAAAAATCTTATATGCTCTTTGTTAGGATCGAAATAAGCATATGTAATGAGGAAGGTAGCAAAATAAATCTCAAAAGACCACGAGTAAGAAGACAAACGAGAAACACACCACACCAAAAGAGACAGATTTAACGTGGTTCAATCAATCAACCTACGTTCACAAAGGAGATGAACAATCCACTATAAATATGAGAGTACAAAATATAGAGAGAAACAACATCAACCAATTCACTCGGAATACAAGGAGGTGCACAAAATTCTCCTCCATAACCGCAACTCTCAAAACTTTAGGACTACATTGTGAATGCGGATTAAGTTAGAAGGAACAAACTTAGATTTATAGAGTTCTAAACTTTTTCTACAAGAAAAAGATTAGTTAAAATATTAAAATATTTTTTTTAAAAAAAAACCTATTTATAATAAAAAATCAGGACAAATAAACTCCAACACTCTTTACAAAATAACTTTATATCAAAAAAAGATTCGACCCCAAGATTTTGAATTATAGATTAAAAAAATATTTACTAGCATTAGTCACTGCCCATGTGAATCCTCCTAATTTTGAAACGGGGGGTTATTTTCAATAAGATCTTGCACGTGGTATAACATTTGAAGTTTTGTCTTATTTCAATTAAGAAATGGAGATAGGGAAATTAATTTTCTCATGTCATCTGGCATGGTCGAGGTATGATGGTCGGCCCAATCTGAGATTGTCATCTATCTTAGCCCTTCTAAAGTGATGCAATGGTTCCAATTAATTATATATAACATATGCATATCAAATAGGAATATTCTTCGTGTAATGAAAGCGAAATGTTAGAACAAGTCGTGATTGGAGTTATTAGTTGGTGATGATTTATGTCACGTTGGAGCAATCTCCTATATCTAGTCTAAACCATTAGAATAATTATATGTTTTTTTTTAAATTCTAATTGGCTATTAGAGTATGTATATGAGTGAACTTTTATTTCCAACCATCCTATTATCAATTTGCCATCTGCCACACATCATCCCTTTTACGGGCCTTTTATTTTATTACTATCCTTTATCAAGCTGATTTACAAGAATTTTGAATTTTTCAATCGAATAAACTTTTAGGGAATAAAATTTATTTCGCCTATTATATTTGTGTGTGATCCTAACTTTGTTACTCTTGTTTCTGATAGCAAGATAATTTATGCTGGTAACATATCATAGGGACATAATCGTACAGCTAACTGTCAAAGTAGAAAATTAAGGATAAGAAGTATGGAGGAAATTAGAATCACTCTTGCCATTAAAAGATGGTGAAGGTACAAAATTATCCCCTACTAGACAAGTTCCCTCAATACCAAATGATGTAGTAGACTGATGCTATATCGGTCGGTTTGATTTTAAGTATTATCGATTTGGTTTATCGGTTTTCGATTTTTAAATATGCTAAACCGATAACCAAACTAATAAGATATTTGTTATCGGTTTTAGGTCTTTAACGGTTTGGTTTTGGTTTAACCAATAAGAAAATGCTTTCAAAATAAATATATGACTTATTCAATAATGTGACGTGCTACGCATACATCGAAATAATCATCCCAAACGAGACAACATGGACCAACTTGCTGTATTTTGGTCATCACAACAAAGTCTTGGTAATTTTTCGATCACTATAATATATAAAACAAGGTCCCTTTTATGCAATAAAGAGAATCAAACAAAATCAAATCATAGACAAAAGTCAAAACAGTAGCAAATGAGGCCATGCTTATGGTAAATCATATATAAAGAAAAGACCCAACTAAATGAAGTTCTTACGTTATTTTTTTAAACAAAAAACACAATCTGAATTCCTGACGTTAAACCCTTCGGGGTGGCCCAGTGGTTTGGGCTTGGGACTTTCATGTTGGAGGTCTCAAGTTCGAAACCCCTTGCCAGCGAAAGAAATGGGTTTGCCTTGTGGGTTGAGCTCGTCGCACCGGGCTTGCCTAGTGCGAGTTACCTCTTCTAGCTATGTTATTTACAAGCTATTGCATAGGAGCGGGGGTTTTACCCTCTAAAGGTTAAATAACTAAACGTAGAGATGAGAGTTAACTGTTTAGTAGTGTTAATTATTGCGTAGGGTTTTTATATTTTTAGTCTAATATACTACTCCCTCTGTTTAAAAAAAAATGAAGTTTAAGAAAAGAAAGAAGACTTTCAAATCTTGTGGTTCTAAATTAAAGTTATGTCAAATGTACTAAAATGACCTTTAAACTTGTGGTCTTAAACATGCCACGTGAAAAGTTGAAGCTAAAGTGTTGCCAAAAAAGGAAATGGGTCATTCTTTTTTAAACAGGCTAAAATGGAAATGAGACCATTCTTTTTGAAACGGAGGGAGTACTAATTATATTAATATTTTTTGTTTAATATATTTTATATATATATATATAACTAAAAATTAAAAGGAAAAATTACAGAAATCCCATCTTTTAGTTTACTTATACCATTATCCCCTATAGGTTTTATAAATTTCCAAAATCCCTCATTTTCGCGCATCAGATTAGTGTATCTCGCGCATCAGATTAATGTATCAACGCTTATATTATTGTATTTCGCGCATTTATATTATTGTATCTCGCGCATCAGATTAGTGTATCATGTATAAAATGTACATCAGATTAGTGTATCGTGTATAAAATGTAATGTATCTTACTTAACAATTAATGTATCCCGCGCATCAGATTAATGTATCAACGCTATATTATTGTATCCGTTTTGAGGGATTTCTGTAATTATAAACTTTTAAGAGATAAATTGTAATTTTGCTTTAAAAGTATGTGATTTCTGTAATTTGCCCAAATTAAAATAGTAAATTATTATTTCTTAATGGGTTATCGAACACCCAATAACCCAATATTAAAAAATAAATAACGAACCGATAACTCAATAATTTTTTTTATAAAACTTTTTCCGATTCGATTTATCGATCGGTTCGATTTTTACACACCCTAATTGCCAGAGCAATTTCAGCTACCTCTGCCTCAATACCGAATGCTGTATAAGTTAAAAATATGCTCTGCCATAGTTTTTGTTAGAATAAGATCCTCTTCTACAATAAATCATATTTTCTTGTTCATGAGTGAAGTGGTTTCCGAGGTCAGATTTAGCTCATCTCGCAGGGTACTTTAACCAAAAATAAAACGATGGAATTGGTTCAGTAAAACATCAATTCTAAGGTTATATACACTATCAAACATCTCACTCGTAAACACAGTAGAAATTACATTTAGATCTCGAAAGTACACCTTATACATCACTACATTTCAATACCTCAGACAGAAGAGAAGGAAAGAATTGTGAAATCTTTTTTGTTTTGTTTTGTTAAAACGATGCTACTGTTATATATATATATATATATTTGTGCAACATTAGATGTGCTATATATGACCATTCAAATTCAAAATAAATACATCCATTATAAGTAATTGTAGCAGATACATCAGTAATTAAATTTAATAAAAAAGTTACTGATTCTAAAGCATACAACAGAGGAAGGTGATAATTAAGTAGGAACAAGAAAACCTGAAGGCTGAATTACAAGAAAACAATCATAAAATCTCATCATAACAAATCCCATGCAAATTACTGCTCCCATCATCACCCCACACCCCAATACTCCAAAATACCTCCCATTTATAATATTACCTTGTTCCTCTCCATCAATATCCTCCACATCCTTAATATTGACAACAGGTGAATCCTCCGGAACATCATAATTAACCGTAGAATCGCGCTCTACAGCCGCCTCTCCATCATCATTAATACACGACTCGCTACAAGAACAGACCGAAGCAGCGTCATGATCATTCATATTATTTCCATCTAATTGTTGCTGCGAGTGCAGATCAAAGACGGTTTCCAGTTCGTTGAGTCTGCGACCGATGTGGTACAAGTGTCGTGGATTGGACGGGGACGAAGTGATTTCTGCAGCCAACAAATGATTTAAAAATTCAAGTTGCTGTTCAATGGCGTGAGAGAGAATCTCGTGGGTCACGGAGTCCGGTGGGAATGTGAAGAGCAAATGGAGATCCGATTCCAGTTTTTCAAGTTTCTTCCGCAGTATTCCATATCTCTTCGTCATTTCTTAATTGATTCACTAATTTTTTCTTTTGTTTCTACTTGTAAAAATATTCATCATGGTCGCGACGGTTAATGAAGAAGACGGTTATTATGAAACCCCCCCATAACTAAGGATCATTTAATATTTACTTCCCGCATGATTCCTCATAATGGTTCCGGAAAAACAAATCGGGATATCACTTAATAACTAAATTATACAAAAAATTAAAATTATAAAACCTATCAATCCAATAAAAACTAATAGAGAAAAGTCAACAAAAATAATTTTAGCTACTAATTGAATATACTTCCTCTAGTTCATATTAAGTAAAATATTGAGACTTTTTTCATGATTCAAAATAACTGAATGTTTTAAAGTTCAAGAGAATTATTAAAACTTTTTTTAATATTTACCTTTTCTTTTAATAAGATTCTTAACTATTTTACATTTTCTAAAAAAATAGTTTAGAAATAATCAAAAATATTATAGTGGATAGTAATATTTGGCTTTATCTTTAAATAATTTCTTAAAAGTGTGTTATATCTAATAATTTACTTAATATAGATAAAAAATATAAAGATAAAATCTTAATTATTAAGTTAATCAAACTTTAAGGTTAATTGTTGGGTTAATCAAAATTTAAGGCTAAAACATGAAGAATAATAGAAGATATGGGGCGGCTATTTCAGTTTTTTTTTTGGTTTAAAAATATTGTGTTTATAAAAACGCAGCTATTGAGGATCAAACCTCATACCTTAAAGTTACAAATTCGCACGCTTAGTGCCAGACTATCCATCTCTATTGTGTCTAAGGGTGTTCAATTTATTACATATTCAAATATTAGATAATGTTTTATTTATATACATCGTATAATTAGGGCCTTAAAAATTATATCACTTCCTCCTTAATGGATTCGGTTCCTCTCCATTTCTCTTCTCTCCATTTTTCCCAAGTTTTAGCTTGGATTGAAGACACATGTCATAGTTTAGAATAAATGATTGAGATCTAATTGATAAAGCAAAGTCCTAACCATATATAGTTATTTACTTCCATATATTTGCTTCTTAAATATTTTTGCAATCCAACAATTCTAGATTCACATTATATTTTTCCTAAATATATTTAAAAGAATTTCTTTTCTTAATTACTTGAGTAATTTTTTGCTGATCTTTTACTTTTTTTCTCTAACGTTTTCCATTTCTCAAATAGTATTTGCCAAATTAAAAATTGTGAGCTGACGTTTTTTTTTTTTAGTTTTAGGAGTAAAATAAATTTTGTCACTCAACTTTAAATTCTTTCTTACTCCCTAAATGGAGTCCATATTGCTTTATAGACACTGTAGCTCTTAATACTCTATTAGAACAATAAAAACGTTTAACTCCCTAATTTTTTTCAAAAAAGTAAAAATATTTAGTAAAAGTTTTAAATATGTATGCAGCGCAGTAAAAAAAAGTTTTAAATATATTTAGGGAAAATATAATTGATTGCAAAAATATTTAAGAAGTAAATATATAGAAGTAATAAATAACTATGATTAGGACTCTACTTTAATCAATTAGATCTCAATCATTAATTCTAAACTATGACATGTGTCTCCAATCTAAGTTAGAACTTGGAGAAAATGGAGAGAAGAGAACTGGAGAGGAGCCGGATCCCTCCTTAATAGCCTCTGGTGTTTTAAGTCCTGTGTCACAGAGTGAAGTGAGTTCAAGCATGCTCGTTCTCTTTTCGATCACAATTGTGAACTATTTACTATTGTATGTCCAAGTTTATCCATTTGGCTATGGACTTTTGTCTTAGGGCACTTTCTTTAATTAACAAGGCTCCATTTCTCAATATCTATCAATGTTTGTTTTTCTTTACAAAATAAGTCACCAGTGCAATGCTGGATGATCTGTTCTTGTATTTGAAACAACTCTTGTTTAGCAACATTTATCTTAGTGGTTGTGTTTTTGAATTCCTTTTTATTCAAAGCTTTGAATACTAGTCTTAATTCCCTCAACTTTACCCAAATAATATATTAGCCATTTTTCCTGCTGGTACTACTTGTTTATGCCACAGTACTGCAACTTTGTCCATGAAGGTGCTATGTTTTGCCCAAATATTTAAAAAAGAAAAGGGTGCCTTGACTGTCTAGTGGTTATCCTCAATTGTGAATAACATAGGAGAGTGATTAGAGGTATAGGGCAGTTCATAGTTTGTAACCAAATGACCCCAAGTCATCATTCAGTCTAGATTTCCAAATACTCTATCAATCCTGCTACAAATTCTATTAGATCCCAATTGTTTATTTGACCAGGTATAGTAATATCCTTTCCATGATAATTTACTAAGTTGTAGAGTATGAAGACAATTGGAGAAGTCTTGAGTTTGAGCTAAAGATATTGGGAAACCATATAACCTGTCACTAGGATACAACACAACATTAAAATCACTAGCAACTAACCAAGGTCTATTAACCTCTTGCTTAATGTGTGTTAATTCTTGTTATTTGCAGTTTTAATGATTTGACAAATCATGAGACTCTGTAAAAGGATCTGATCCTTGTATCAATATACATACTAATGTCTGTAAAAAGTGATATGAGGTCAAAAATATATATTTTAATCATTATTTGCCTTAAATTTATTATTTATATTTGTTCTTTTTGAGGATGAATTTTATGGATTGTACTAAATAGTATATTTTATTGTATGATTAAATTGATGTAAAGATGGAAAAGTTTGAAACTAAAACGAATTAAAGATAAAAGGTTGAAGAAGGCATCAAACATGCAGCTTAATGAATTAAATTCAATATAATAATATATAAAATATATAAAAAGTGCGTGCAATTGCGAAGTGCGAACTGCAAAGGAATTCAAGGCTGCCACGTGGTAGATTCCGAAGGCAGTGGCCAATTGAGAGGCGGTTCAGGTTTGAGGCGGTGGTACTCTTTTTCACGCGTACAGTAAAACATTTCACTTGGTTTTGGTTTTCCAATTTATTTTGGACTCAATTATTTTATTTAGAGTTTTCTACATCTATAAATAATTCATAGAAATAATAATTAGGGGGAGATCAATCATAAGGCATCAAGTAGAAAGTCGTCAATACCTTTTAGGGTTCTTTTCTTCTTTTTCTTTTCTTAGAGATTAGTGGCTAAACACCCTTGTTCTGGGGCTGTAGCTACGAATCGATTGTTGATTATTTAAAGGCTTTATGAATTAATTCTTAATTGTCATTATAAGTTACTTCTATATTCTTGTTTTAGTATTTTATGCTTGCACACCATAAGATAAATCTATTGTCTAATCCAAAAATCGAGAGAGGAGAGGTTTGATAGACCATCGAATATAGAGAGCTCGATCGACCCATTTGATTGAGGTGATTAGTGTTCAGGAAGACGCCCGGACGAACAACTTATTTGGTTACGAAATAGAATGAAATATAAATGCTCGCCAGTTAGTCTATTTATCCCCGCTCAACGATGTAGTTAGATAGCTAACTGGAGTAGGCAACGAGAGGTGTGTAGCCCGACTCATACAATTAACCCTATAAACCAGTAACTTGACAACCAAAATTAGTTCTAAGCCGATAATATGATACATGAGATTCATTGCATACAGCAGCCCTGGAATTTTCCAACCATTGTAAGTAATTTTATTCTGTTCTTGCATTCTTTTCTTTTGACACTCTTAAATAAATAATTAGACCAGCATAATTTAGTAAAAATAGTTAATTGACAAGTCCTTTGGGTTCGATAGTTTGATTCTTTTAAGCGCCACTATATTACTTGCGCAATCCCGTACACTTGCGTGTGCAATTGGGAGCAACAAGTTTTTGGCGCCGCTGCCGGGGACTTAGAAATTAACTATTCCTTTAGGTTATACTTTTTTTTTCAACAATTTTTTTTTCTTTCTTTGGATAATTTGGTACTCTTATTGATATGAATGATTGGGATAAATCGTGGTTGGGTGATGAATGTCCTTATGTCATATATGTGGTCGTCAATATATTCATTGAAATGGTTGCCCTAAATCTTATTCCCTTCCCCCGAACCCCTATTATGATTCTTCTGTTATTTGTGATGTTGGTAGGGGCGATGAAGTGGGGAATGCAAAACAAGTTTCACTTATGAAATGTACGGACATGTTGGACAAGGTTAATTCAAAAATCACCGAGCAATTATTTGAATGCGTGGAAGAGCACAAAAAATTCATGAAACTGCTGGATGAGCTTGACGCTATTCAATTAGAAACTTACAATCCAAATTAAATTAGAAGAGAGTGAAGCCCAACAAGGAGAAAGTTATGGAGAAATAAAGATAGTGAGCCAATCTTGGCTACAAGAACAAACTCAACTTCTAAAGTTTCAAGAGTCTATCCGTGATGGCCTAATATACATGACAACCCAACTGATTGAAAGAAGAGTTGAGCTCACACAAGAAATAGATCAATTTGGCTCAGATATTCATGATTTAGAGGTTGACTTGAACAAAAAGATTGAGGCGTCTAAAGACCAATTACCAATTGTCGTGGATGATGACCAACTAGTGGAGCAAAAAGAGGAATTTCATCCATTCAACTACACCTTATTCCTTAATATCGATGTTGAGAAAGAGTACAAAAGTGAGAATGTTGTAAAAAATGCTGCTTTGGAGTTGAGGCACCTTGAATCTCATTCAAAACACTTTTCTATAAAATTTGAACTAATGGATGAGTGTATTGATGAAGAACAAGACCCCTACATTCTAATTTTTTTTAGTCCACGTAGACAAAACGGCATTCCTCACTTAAGGGCCAAGAAGTGCAAGATGCGACATATATTACTTGATTCCTTTATCTTTATACCACCTCTCCTTGAGAGGAGTAGAAAAATAGATGCAAAGTTAGGGGTAAAATTCACAAGTTCAAAGTGGAAAGAAAAGTGGTGAATTTATTTGTGTCGTGCCGCGACGTTCAATTAGGCACTTATTGGGAGGAAACCCAATTTATAGTGTAACTTCTTAGTTTTTTATTTTTTTTAGTGTCATTTTTTTATGTGGTTTTTACAGGTTTTGGAGAAGTCTGAGTGTCCAAAATTTGGAGCTAAGGAGCACATTTGAGCTTAAATGTGGGGTGCGTACGACCCTTGATTCAATAAAGAGAACATGTTACTAGCTAGGCCTAAAGGCCTCAGAGAGTTTTTCTAACCCTTGTTTTAAATTTTATTTGATGCTTTGGGGATATAACATCTTTTTAAGTGTGGGGTGGAAGAATAAATTCATAGTTTTTATTATTTTATTGAGTCTTTTATTTTTTTAGGATGGGTTCCTTGGCTTTTGTTTTCATTTTTTTCCTGAGGATAGTCCCTTTGAACCGAGTGTCTTTTATTTTTTTTAGGAATAAGTTTTCTTTTAATTACTTTTTTAGAGAAAAGAAAAGACCCCTTTGAGTGGTGTGATACTTGCTATTTAGGTTTAATTTTTGAGTAGTACTTTCTTGTGAATGATTGATAAAAAAAATGCAGACTCTTTGACACCTAAGTTCATGGTTGTAAGTTTTTATATAACTTATTTTATTTTGTAGTTTGTTATGATCTTGTCTCTTTTAGAAGTGGAATTAATCCATCTTGATTGATGCTTGTGACATGTGTGGAATTTGTTTATTCCATATTTTGTATCCTAGTCTAGAACTTGCCCTGCATATTATTGAAGCGAAATAAAAAGTGTTGCTTTGTTTAGGAGATGATAATAGACTTTCTTTGATTTGTCTAGTAAATTTTAGCCTTTTCAGATATTTTATCACTAGTTAGCCCTTTTGAGCCTGTAGCCTTTTGTTGGTAGCCATATTTTGCCCTTGACTATTTTGTTGAATCCCTAGTTTTTCCACCTTGCTTCCTTGAGCATTATAGCATAGACTTATTCTAATTATCAATTCTGAGAAAAACGGATGGTTGAGTGAAAAGATAATCAATGATAGCTACAAAGTGCTTAAAAAGCCTTCTTTGAAAGAATGTGACATGAAAAAAAAGAACAAAAAAAGTTACCTTGATGATGGCCCTGGTCCTTCCAAGGACATCGTGCACCTTAATGCATGTAAAATACGTAAGTTGAGGGTGGCTATTATGAAGGAAAACTTAAAAAAGAAAAGAAAAAAGATTGAAGCATTCTTGAGATGATGAGAATTACTTGTGAAATAATTGTTGAAGATAAGGTTGAAAATAGAGAAAAGAAAATAGTGGGTGATGAAGCCTTAAAGTGCAAAGTACCTAAGGAAGTGTAAGTCATTATTATATAGTTTTCCTACCTGTCCCCTAGCCTATATTACAACCCGTTAAAGTCCTATTTGATTCTATTCAAGCATGCTTAATTAGTGAAAATGTACATAATGGGCAAGCCTATGGCATACATGTGAATTTTCTTTGTGAGTGTGAGAGTTGTTCTTGATGTGAAGTCCTTAATTTATATTCAATCTTTTGAATTGAGTGTGTGGACTACTTCTTTTTGTAAGGGAACATGTTTCATGATAGATAAGTGATTTTATTAGCTTTTTTTTATGAGACTAGGTAAGCAAGCTTAAATTTGATGAGTTCAAAGTCCTTCCTTGAGGTTAGAAGGTTAGAGATTTGTTGTTTATTTGGATGTCTTGCATAATGATTGCGAATAATACTTGATATTTTGAAATTGGTATATGACCTAATTGTTTGTATGAGCCAAAGTGATAACGTTCTTATTTTGATTTATTTGAGATGAGCTTTAATGTTTGCTCGAGGATGAACAAAAGTTTAAGTGTGGGGTGTTGATGTGAGGCCAAAAATATGTATTTTAATCATTATTTGCCTCACATTTATTATTTATATATGTTTTTTTTAGCATGAATTTTATGAATTGTGCTAAATAGTATATTTTATTTGTAGGATTAAATTGGAATAAAGATGGAGAAGTTTGAAGCTAAAACGAATTAAAGATGAAAGGTTGAAGAAGGAATAAAGCATACAACTTAATGGATTAAATTCAATATAATAATATATAAAATATATAAGAAGTGTGTGCAATTGCGAAGTCCGAACTACAAAGGAATTCAAGGCTGCCATGTGGCAGATTCCGAAGGCAATGGCCAATTGAGAGGCGGTTCAGGTTTGAGGCGGCGGTACTCTTTTTCACGCGTACAGTAAAACAAATTTCGCTTGGTTTTGGTTTCCCAATTTATTTTGGACTTAATTATTTTATTTAGGTTTTTCTACATCTATAAATAATTCATAGAAATAATAATTAGGGGGAGATCAATCATAAGGCATCAGTAGAAAGTCGTCAATACCTTTTAGGGTTCTTTTCTTCTTTTTCTTTTCTTAGAGATTAGTCGCTAAACGCCCTTGTTCTGGGGCTGTAGCTACGAATCGATTGTTGATTATTTAAAGGCTTTATGAATTAATTCTTAATTGTCATTATAAGTTACTTCCATATTCTTGTTTTAGTATTTTATGCTTGCGCACCATAAGATAAATCTATTGTCTAATCCAAAAATCGAGAGAGGAGAGGTTTGATAGACCATCAAATATAGAGAGCTCGATCGACCCATTTGATTGAGGTGATTAGTGTTCAGGAAGACGCCCGGACGAACAACTTATTTGGTTACGAAATAGAATGAAATATAAATGCTCGCCAGTTAGTCTATTTATCCCCGCTCAACGATGTAGTTAGATAGCTAATTGGAGTAGGCAACGAGAGGTGTGTAGCCCGACTCATACAATTAACCCTATAAACCAGTAACTTGACAACTAAAATTAGTTCTAAGTCGATAATATGATACATGAGATTCATTGCATACAACAACCCTGGAATTTTCCAACCATTGTAAGTAATTTTATTTTGTTCTTGCATTCTTTTCTTTTGACACTTTTAAATAAATAATTAGACCAGTATAATTTAATAAAAATAGTTAATTGACAAGTCCTTTGGGTTCGATAATCTGATTCTTTTAAGAGCTACTATATTACTTGTGCGACCGTGTACACTTGCGTGTGCAATTGAGAGCAACAAAAAGTATAATTGGTTGATGCACAGTCTCCAACTGTGGCAGAAACCTCGACCAATGGCATGACTTCGAAGATTATGTCTATTATTCATAAAGGTTGTGTCCAATAGACACAACCTCAGTTTTTGTAACTTGAAAATCCTCAAGAACATTTGCAAAGACCCACTTTCAAGAGGTATTATCCTCAAGAGCAACAAGGACATGATAGAGCTTCAAGAGGTATTATCCTCAAGAGCAACAAGGACATGATAGAGCTGCAAGCTGTTTAGTTGTCTTAGGATTATATCTTCCGTACTTACATTGTAAATCTGTTCATAATCTATAAAGGTTTCTGATCTCTTGTTCGGTTTGTAAAAGTCTAAATCGGTTAGAGTTAACTAATTTAGTGGGCAATGTTGTATCTGCTTAGTCAAAAATCTAAGTCATCTAGGAGATAGTTGATTTAGTGTGCAGTGTGGTATCTGCTTAGTTGAATTCTAAGTTATCTAGGGTTGATAGCTTAGTGGGCAGTGTGTGGTATCTACTTTGTCTCTGTAAGTAATAGAGTTATTACTTAACTTTGAGATTAATAACTTAATCTCATTTGGTGTTGTAACTGTGGTTCACTTTTGCTTAAAGAGATTAGTGGAAACAGTTGAAAATCCTGTGTGACAGGCCATGATTTTACTCCCTTGAGCAAAGAGGTTTCAATTTAAACTGCTTGTGTTGTCTTTTGATTGTTGTTTGCGCTTTATTATTGTTCTTGCTTAGTCAAGCGACCCGGTCTGTCGACTGATAGTGGACACACATATTCTATCAATTGGTATCAGAGCGGGTGCTCTCTAGCTGGTTAATACCAAGAGAGCGACTCCGGTAGAAAGATGGCTGCTCCATTGAACCTAGAAGAAGGACAATCGTCAACAAGACCACCTCGTTTCAATGGCCAGTTCTATAGTTGGTAGAAAACAAGGATGCACGACATTTTAATGGCTGAAGACAACGAGCTGTGGGACATTGTACTAGATGGACCATTCATCCCAATAATGAAGGTGAAAGATGGAGAAATTACAAAAGTTATTCCTAAGACTCACCAACAATATAATGAGCCGGACAGAAATAAGATCAAGAAAAGCTATAAAGCTACAAACATGCTTGTGTGTGGTATAAGTGCTGAAGAATACAACCGCATCACTGCTTGTGAGTCGGCAAAGAAAATATGGGATTGTCTGAAAATGGCTTATGAGGGCAAATAACAGGTGAAGTAATCAAATATGGATATGCTAACCACCCAATATGAGAACTTCACAATGAAGAAGGGGGAAATTATTCATGACATGCATATAAGATTCTCCTCCATAACCAACGAGCTATGATGCTTGGGAGAACCTATCGACCCCAGTAAGCAGGTCAGGAAGATTCTTCGAATTCTTCCTAAGTCATGGGCAAGCAAAGTAGATGCCATCACTAAAGTAAAGGACCTGAAGGTTCTGACAGTGGATTCTCTGATTGGTAATCTTCAGACTCATGAAATGAATAGAAACCAAGACACTTCAAAGAAGGAGTAAAAAAAGATAAGTCTCTAGCTCTCAAGATCTCACTAGGTGAAGTCTCCAGTGAAGAGGATGATATGTCTTATCTCACCAAGAGATTTAAAAAAATTATGAGAAAACATGGAGGTTTTTGAAAGGGAGGGAACCCTCTCCGTGTTGCAACTGCAAGTGACCTATGTCACAAGTGTGGAAAGACGGGACACTTTATGAGAGATTGTCCGATGCTCAAAGCTGAAACCAAAGAGTATCAAAGACTTAGAGGTGAAAAATACAAAAGGAGGGACCTGGTACCTGAGAAGAATGCAAGAAAAGCTGCAGCTGACTATGTCGTGAAGAAAGCTCTTGCTGTTTGGGGGGATTTCTCAAGTGAGTCAGAAGAATCTGAATGTCCGGAAGATGCATCCATGTTAGCTGTTAAAGACAATGAGAATGTTAATGATGGCTTGTTCTCACTCATGGCCAAATCAGATGAAGAGGAAGATGAAGAAAAGGTAACACTCCTTGACCTTAAACAAAACTTGAATACTTATTCTCTTAGAAGGTTGAGAAATCTAGCTGGTGTTATGATTGATTATGTTATAGAGCTAACAACTTAAAAAGACTCTATGAACAACAGTCTAGACAAGTTTAGTGAAGAAAAGACAGCCTTGACTATCAACATGTTTATTATCGAGGAAGAATTGACAGTTCTAGAAATTGAAAATCTAGAACGTAAGGAACAATTGATCATAATGAATGCGAAATCTACCAAAAGAAAAATGGAGGCTAGTAGTTTGGAAATAGAGCTAGAAACTAGTATGAACCCTGCTGAGACCAGACTTGCTCTAGCCTTGGAGAGGAATGATCAGATGGAAATGGACCTTGTCCGTCTGACAAAAGAACTGAAAAATTCTCTAAAATAGACCAGCTCCACCAAACTACTTTCTAACATCACTAGTCAAAGTAACTACAACAGGAAGGGGTTAGGCAGTTTGAACATCAATCCTCTCTACAATCCCCACAGTAAATATGTGTCTGTTTTAAATAATCTACTATGTCTTCACTGTGGTCGCAATGGTCTCTTAAAAAGGGACTATCCTGGCTGGAAAGCCTCACAAGAAAATTTTTCAGTCTACTCCAAATAGAAAATAGCACAAAAAGGGGACTTTCTCCCACTCCTAAATCCCCTAACAAGAAAAGGACTAACCTGCCTCATTGGGCAAAAAGTACTCTTGTTACGCCTTTATCAGCTTACTGGGAACTCAGATTAAAATGGGTTCCCAAGTCTAACAAGTAATCTTTGTTGCAGGGGAGTGAATGAAATAGCTGTCAGTACTGGTTTATGGACAGTGGATGCTCGAAGCACATGACTGGGAAGACTGAAAACTTCCTTTCACTCAAGGCACTTCAAGGCGGAGGTGTCTCTTTTGGTGATGGAAAGAAGCGGTATATTCTTGGAGTTGGTAGAATTGGGAAATCACTTGAACACTCTATTGAAAATGTTTACTATGTGAGTGGGTTAAAATATAGTCTTGTTAGTGTGTCCCAAATATGTGACAAGGGGAACAAGGTCAAGTTTCTTTCAGATAAATGCATTGTTACCAGCTTGTCAACTAAGGAAGTGATCCTGACAGCCAAAAAATGGAAGAACATGTATGTGGCAGACCTGAATGCTGCTCATGGAGACGATCTGGCATGCCTCAGCACTCAAAGTGAAAATGCCAACTTGTGGCATATGAGACTAGGTCATGTTAGATCTTCTTTATTGAACAAGCTTGTCTCTAGGGACTTGTTTCATGGCTTACCAAAACTTAAGTTTAGTGACAACAAAGTCTGTGATGCATGTGTGAAAGGGAAACATACCAGATCCTCGTTCAAGCCAAAGACACAAGTAAGCTCGTCAAGAGCTCTTGAGTTGATTCACATGGATCTGTGTGGGCGTATGAAAATTCAGGGTAGAGGTGGAAAGAAGTACATTCTGGTGATTGTGGATGACTACTCAAGATTCACTTGGACTATGTTCCTTAAGTCCAAGTGTGAGACCAGTGAAGTGTTGATGATATTCTTCAAGATAATTCAGACAAAGCTTAATTGCAAGATTGCAGATCAGGTTAGATCATGGAACATAGTTTGAGAATGCAAAGCTTGAATCTTTCAGTGTTGACAATGGTACTCATCATAACTTATCAGCACCCAGAACTTCTCAACAAAATGGGGTTGTTGAAAGGAAGAACAGAACTCTAGTTGATATTGCCAGAACCATGCTCATAGACTCTGATCTTCCTCAGAACTTTTGGGCTGAAGTAGTTAACACTGCATGCTATGTGACTAACATGTGTTTGATCAGGTCTCTACTGAACAAAACACCATATAAGCTGCTCAACAACAAAAAGCCAAAATTGAATTATTTAAGGGCTTTTAGTTGCAAGTGCTTTGTGTTAAACAATGGTAAGGATGATCTGGGAAAGTTTGATCCTAGAAGTGATGAAGGTTTGTTCGTAGGGTACTTATCTTCTAACAAAGCTTACAAAGTCTTCAATAAAATAACATTATGCATTGAAGAAAGTGTTCATGTGGTTTTTGATGAAAGTGGTGATTTGAAGAATCTTGAATTAAAGGATGATGATGATCTTCAGGAGCTGTTTAAAATTCAGTGAGATGAAATTAATGGTCCTCTAGCTGAAGGAAGTCAAAACACTAATGGTGCTGGCTTAGGTCAATCGGAGAAGGTTAATGAAGCTGGAGAGTCCTCTGAGGGACCTGGTCCATCCAACAATACAGATCAGGAGGAATCACCTCAATCTGAGAATGATGATTCCGAATATGAAGAAGAATAGAAAGATCAACCTTAGCCCCTGAGTTCTAAATCAGGATGAAAACATAAATCATTTCATCTTCTTGATTATCTTATTTCACCATTGAATTCTGGAATGCAAACTAGATCTAAGACTAGAAATCTGGTTGCATTCTCAACATTCATATCAACTATTGAGCCCAAAAATGTGAAAGAGGCCTTGAAAGATGCTGACTGGGTCAATTCCATATAAGAGGAACTCCATCAATTTGAGCAGAGCAAAGTGTGGCACCTGGTTCCAAGACCTGTAAGCAGAACCATTATAGGGACCAGGTGGGTGTTCAGAAATAAGCTTGATGAAAATGGAGTTATCACAAGGAACAAATCAAGACTGATTGTTCAGGGATATAATCAAGAGAAGGGCATCGATTATGATGAAATCTTTGCCCCTGTCGCTAGAATGAAGGCTATCAGAATCCTTATTGCATTTGCAGCCTTTATGGGTTTCAAGCTCTTCCAAATGGATGTCAAAAGTGCCTTCTTGAATGGAGACCTAAAAGAAGAAGTGTATGTGAAAAAACCATCGGGCTTTAAAGATTCTGACTGCCCAAATCATGTGTTTAAACTTAACAAGACTCTGTATGGATTGAAACAAGCTCATAGAGCTTGGTAAGCGTGGATGTCCAAGTTTCTTCTGAAGAATGGATTCAAGAGGGGCAAGATAGACAACACTTTGTTTTTGAAGAAAAGAGAAAATGAGGTGCTCATCATCCAAGTGTATGTGGATGATATCATCTTTAGAGCCACCTCTGGATTTCTCTTTGAAGAATTTGTTGCCTTGATGGGGAATGAGTTCAAGATGAGCATGATGGGATAGTTGAATTTTTTCTTAGGACTGCAGATCAACCAAACCTCAAATGGCACCTCAATCTGTCAAGAGAATTACATAAAAGAGTTACTAAAGAAGTTTCATCTGGTTGTTTTTAAGCCTATTGACACTCCCATGGGCACAAACTCAAAGATAGGAGTAGACGAGTCTGATGCTTTGGTGAATCAAACCATGTACAAAGGTATTATTGGATCACTACTGTAATTAACAACAAGTAGATCTGACATTGTCTTTAGTATAGGCATGTGTGCAAGGTTTCAAGCATGTCCAGAGAGTCGCATCTGAAATCAGCCAAGCGAATTCTGAGGTATCTAAAGAAGACAGGGGACCTGGTCCTCTTCTATCCAATAGGGGATTCCTTTGATCTGGTAGGGTATGCATATGCTGATTTTGCAGGGTATCAGGTGGACATGAAAAGCACTTTCGGAATGGCACATTTCCTAGGGTCCTCACTCATCTCTTGGGGAACCAAGAAACAAAATTAAGTGGCTCTCTCCACGGCTGAAGCTGAATATGTAGCTGCTGCATCATGTTGTGCTCAACTACTATGGATTATGCAGCAACTTGAGGATTTTAGAGTACTTAGTCATACCATTCCTCTCATGTGTGACAATACCAATGCAGTCAACATGGGAAAGAATCCAGTCCAGCACAAGAGAACAAAGCACATTGATGTCGGGCATCACTTCTTGAGAGACAATATTGAGAAATGGAACATCAGAGCGCAATAATGAAGATCAAATTGCAGACATTTTTACAATGGCCCTCAGTAAGGATCAATTTGAGTAACAGGTTGAAGTTGGGGATGATGAACATGTACTGAGCTAACCCTATCCAAAGACATCCAATCTTCATGTGGCTATGATCAGAAAGGAAGGTATCCTCATTACTTCATGGAAAATCACAGGAGCAAAAAATGGTTAGAACCATTCAGGAATCAAAATGCACCTGCAAATAGGGACCTGATCCTGTCTAAAGGTTAGCACTCTCTACATTTCACTTAAATTGTTAAATAAGAACCGTTGAGATCTCCACGTATCAGTCATTGACTTTTTGACTGTTGTCCCATCTCTTCAAGTCTAAGCAACACGTCTACTCAGGGACATGACACATCGTTTCATTTTCTTTTTATATCTCTTCCCTCCATTTCATCTGTTCACCTTTCAAACTTTTTTCTCTCAAAGTCCTTTGAAAAACCCTAATCTTTTCTTCTCCCCAACACTATTTCTCCGCCTCTCTAACATGTCTCAGTCACCATCTTCTTCGAAGAAAACACCGAACTCCCCAAAAGAGATAGATCCAGTTATATTTTATTTATTATCCTCTGCTCCCCGTCCTACAAACATGTCGACTATATCTCCAATCAACACTACTAAAGCCAGTCCTCTTACTCTTCAGTCACCTATAGACCTCAACAACCCTGCACCCTCATATCAATATGGTCCCTTTTCAACCATGTTATCTGACCATTTGTTTGAGAGAGACCTTTCACTGAGTAAGTCTTTACGGTCAAACATTTTGGCAGCCAATGAAAGCATCGTTATTGAGAGTTTGTCACAGATGAGGGAAGGAGTGTTACATGAAGCAGGAGGTAGTTTTGCACATGAAGAAGGAGGTAGTTTTGTAGAAGGAATACTTAGAGATACAGAACCAGTCTTTGATCAAACACTTGAGGTTTGTCTCTATCCTTTTACTGATTCAAGTGATACTGACAAGGATGACGTCCCTCTTAGGTGGGCATTGCAAAGGAAAATGGTCCCTATCTATCACCACAAAGAATACCATTTGTATATGTTAGACCACTTATACGGAGAGAAAAATCATTTCGCTTCTCCGCTATGAGTTTATAATACCGTGTAATCTCACAAGTACAATCTTTGAAGGATAGAGTGTACGTAGATTTTATTCTTATCCTACGAGATAAAATAAAGTGTAACATCCCAAAAATTTCTAAGTTAAGACTCAAACCATTTTTCATTTGTGAATAATATTGTACTCAGTGATTCTAAATTTTCTTAGGTGTTAAGGTCACTAAATGTAACACCTCGGACTTCAAAAAAAAGAACTAAAGAGAAATTCATTCAAGTCACTCATCAGTTTTTAGTTTTGGATAAAATTCAATCGATCATATCTTTTAGCACATAAAGAATTAGGTGGCCCAATGGGCTATCAAATCGAAGGTCTTTGAGTCCTCTTTCCAACGCCGCCAAGTTTGTTCAATTTCAAGCGTAGAGTAAAAAGTTATGCATGTTTGAGTGAAACCTCTCTATTTAAGGCATTTCATTCATTTTAGAAAAGGGTATTTTGGTCTTTTACATTTTCCCATTAGGCTTAACACGTTTTTCCTGACCCAATAAAGGGTCTAATTAGATTTTAAATCACATATTCACGTTCCAAAACACTTTGGGATTTAGAACTAGGTCTCAAGAGGAGAAAAAGGGCTAAGTTCAAGCGTTCTACAAGACTTGTGGTTTTCGCCAAGAACATCGTTCTTTCTAGGTATGTAAGGCTTCTCACAGTGTTGGACTTCTTCTTCCTCACGCCATACATCTAATTCATCTTTGAATTTGTCCATGAAATCGTTATATTAATATATTCTTGAATAGTTCTTGATTTTAGTTCCATTCTTTAA